>JAMPIV010009836.1:0-37500 GCA_024509875.1 Oreohelix idahoensis | reverse complement strand
CTGCCAAGAGAATAGCAGCAGTGATGGTTGCATGCTCTGTAAGGAGCAAACAGGGACATGATGATAAATGATGTCAGTTTCAAGTCTGCTGTTACAACCATTGGAATTTACTATGACTCCTTTTGGGTTCAATCCTGATCAGCTCTTAGATGAATCAAAATAATACAAGTTTGAACCAATTCAGTAACATTTTGAGAATGAATGCCAAAAAAAAAAGAATTTATAAAATGTAACCTGTTTTAAAATCAGTATATGTAATATTCACTATGCATTGGTGACATTATCCTGATCTTGTTTAAAAGTTTGCTTCCAGTCACTTTCTGACAAGACATAATTTGGAATGTGATATTGATCTTTGCATTGCCTCTCTTTTCAATGCTTTAAGATATTTTTCTGCTATAGAAGCATGCAAGAAAGTTTTTTTTTTCCCTCCTTCACAAAGTGAGAATATGTTTAAATCTTCTTAGTATTGATGATACATGCAAAAATGCAGATTAATTGTTTATGGTTTTGGCTGCATGAGTGAGTAACTTCTTTGTACACACTCAGATGTCAACTTGAATATTTTCAAACAAAGCAGTAGTCAGCTTGAGTGTTTGCATCTCCATAGAGCTTTTCCACGAATGGTACTGGTGATGGCCATATGTGCTTTCTCTGATCCTCATATGTTGGGCATCTTTGAAGCAGATGTTCAACAGCCATTTTATCAGTGCCACAGTTACACTCATTGGTAGTTCTATCTTTAGCTTGTTGAATGGATGGTATCTGAAGATTACCACTTGTTATCTTCTGTTAAGCTAGTAGTGACCTGGATACTCTGCATCACATTTGTTTCTGCATCTGATTCTGATTTTTTTTTTTTTCTTAAGCAGCGGCACTTGGGCTTTCGGCCCAATGACATGTCATTGCGAGGGTGGGGAACCTGAGGACTTTCCTTCCAACCCGGTCAGGAGCTTCGCTCCTTCCCATCCACAGAGGGTTTATCACAGGAGCCGTTCAGGTTATTCAGTCAAATTTCTGGTCGTAAACATTCCTTCAAACGCTGACGCCCGGGTTTGAACCATGAACACCTGGTCGCCAGTACAACGCCGTAGCCATTACACCAGCGCGGCTCCCATCTGATTCTGATAAGACTCTTTATCTTCGAAAGTTATGCTTGCATCAGGCTGAGGTAGCTGTCAGCCTCTTCATTACCAGAAATGTTACATTGAAATGGGATCCGTTGGATCACAACTCCTTTCCATCGTTGACATAGTTTGTGGAGCACTACTCTTAGGTCATACAGGTCTGCATTATTTTGGCTTTTCAGCGCTGCAATTACCGACAGTGCATCAGTGAAGAAATCAACTTGTCTCTCTGTGCTTTCCTCTGTCATTATAACCTCTGCTGTAGTTTTCAAGGACTCTGCTTCTGCTCTGAAGTTACTTGAGAATTGTCCTGTTTCCACTGACAGCTTTTTGTGTGCATAAGTGCTTAAGCTCAGAAAGACACCTCCACCTCCATTTTCTGTTGTATTTGTTGCTGATCCATCTGTATATGCATGGGACCAGGTGTTGCATGGGTAATGTTTCTCTGTGGATTTTCTCTCTGATGCAGTCTGGCTCTTCTTTCTCTCAATTCCAGGAATGTTTTTTATCATTTCAGGGAAACGATGTTGTTTCCAAACTGGAAGCTTGTGTGCAGTGTACAAGTAGATGGGTTTAATTTTTGATACTGCATTTATGGGAACTGCTCTCATCTTTGTTGTGGTTGATTCTACAAAGTTGCTTTGCTTGAGACTTTGCCTTCTGAGTGCATTTAATAATTTATTCTATGGCACATTGGATGATCTGTTAATCTCTTGAATTTTTCAGTTTGTTGTTGGGCCATGCTGTCTCTTCTATCTTCCATTGCTTGGAGGCATATAATCTTTGTGAGCTTATTTATAGGTTTTGTCTTCATGCTTCTCATTATAATTTTCATTGCTTGGTTTTGGAGTCTGCTGATTTTATCGAAGTTTGACTGTATGAAGAAACATAATGAAAGACAAAGGGCAGCATGTCTGTATCTTCAAGTCTCAACCTTTTCAAACTAACATTTGTTCGTTCTCTCCTTTGCAGTCGTCCCTTTGATACGATAACTTGATATTTAAGCTTTGATGTTCAGGAGTTACCGTAGATTTTTATGTTTACATTCCGTAACTATGGATTTATTTTGCAAACAGTAATATTGTTTGTTCTTGTTTTGCTTCTTGCTACATGAGCAGTGTAAACTATCTGGACAAACAAGTAGAAGGTAGGATCCCCCAGAGTAGAGGTGAGGACTGGCAGCCATTCTTCACGTACAGAAACAGTCTGATGCAAGGGGAGGCTGACTGGAACCCTATCACTCTGAAACAGGCAGCACAGAAACGTTATGCCAAAAAAGCTCAACATGACAGTATGTCTCCATGTTTTTCATCGTGCTGTAGCTAATTTCTATACTGTTGCAGACAAACCACACACAAAAGGGAAAACAGATCAATTGATTTTATGTGCATATTTTAAACATTCAGGGCATTGAACTTAAAAGAATGCACTGAATCAATTTTTGTTGTGGATACCACAGTAAAAGGTAGTGATAAAAGTTTGTTGTGTTTTCCCCACAAAACAATAATCAAACCCACCTGTGACAGTTCATAGCATCAGCCTTAGATTTTAAAAAAAGAGACATGCTTCAGCTGTGTAGGCTATAACAAAAGGAATTGTTCTTGTTTTCCTTGTTAGTCACTTTATATGGCTACTAGTGTAAAAGCCCGTCATAAGACAGGAATAAATTCACAAGCACCAATACCTAACAGCAGTTTTACTTATTCAAAATTATTTTAAAAAACCACGTGCATCACCACAGTACACGAACTATGTAGCAGCAGCGAGGATCCCAATGTATGTATATATTTTTGTGCACACCATCACTTGCACATTCTTCTTTGATAAGTGTTACTATTTTCGGGAGAGCACATATAAGAAAACAATACAATTAACGTCCAACTTTCAACCAAAGTTGCATCCCTTAGCGTTACGCACTGACAGAAAAAGCAGAGATTTTATATATAGGATAAGTAGTAACTTTTCTGTGTAGTTGCTGGGAGTCTCTGATGAGACAAAGAAAGAATATGACTACTTCTCCCACAATCATGTCATAGAAGACAACTAAAATGAGGTTGTTCATGCGGCTGCCAACCTCATCAAATAACATGAACATACGCAGAAACTACAAGAGCATGTGTTCAGACTTCCTGCAAGGAGGACCAGCTGCTTTGGTTGCTCCATGCTCCATAGGGAGCAAAGAGGAAAGTGATGAATGATGATGATTTCTGTAAATGAAGCTCAGGTGAGAAAGAAGTTGACATCTTTGATAGGCAGGTCTTTAGAACAGAGACAGCACATTCATTTATGGTTTTGAATTCAGAGGGCGAGAGGGGATGCATTAAGCCATTTTAGTGACGTCAATGTGAAGAAAAATAGGACCTGCATCCATTATTTCCACTAACAGATATATAGTGAAGCATTAACTCTTAAAGAACATGATAGTTTTCTCATGTTTGGTGCAAGGAATAGTCAGTAGCTTTGAGTTTTCAGATAGAGTTAATGCTTAATTGTTGGTTTTTGCCATATTTTGTTTACGTATTATATAATGTTATACATAGTGTTAAGGTTGGGACAGAACGAAACAAATATATACTGTCATGAATGCTTGGGGAAATTGGCAGTGAAACTGACTTCTCTCATCCTGTAAGAGTTAAATGTTTTATTGTGGTGCTATTACCTGTGCTCTAATTCATTTTAATTAGTAATTGGAACGGTTTTGAGGGACGTATTTTGTTCTCTTCACAAATTAATATTATGTCAGCACTTTAAGATAATCAGCTGGCAACCTCATCATGTCAAACAAATTACTACAGAAACTACCACTATAAGATCATGTGAATGCTTGGTGCAGGTGTCCTGTCCTGCAAGGGACCACCTACAATACTGACCCCTTGCTCCTTAAGGAGCAAATAGGAAAATGATGACTTTAAGATAATGGTCTTAGACACAATGTCTTACACACAAGGTCTTACAGCAACCCTTGCAGTGGTGGGCAGGGTTCGTAGCGACCTGGAAAAACCTTGAAAAACCTGGAAAACGAAAAAATAAATTCCAGGCCTTGATAAGCCTGGAAAAATGGCTAAAAGCCTTGAATTTTCCGCATTGGACCTTGAAAAATAATACGAAATCGAAAGTTCGTTACTTTGTGTCCATTTTTTGGTTATTGATGATATTTTTCGCAACAACAGACGCGACGAGTCTAAAAATAAATCTGCGTTTACGCCATTAACGCAAAGCGCCGAAAACGAAACCGCCGAAAACTTCTGGAAATGGAAATGCGCAAAGGGAAGTAAAAATTGTAAAGTTACCGTACAATTTTTACTTCCCTTTGCGCAAAGTTACCGTACAATTTTTACTTCCCTTTGCGCATTAAATCCATTTCGTTAACGACGTAAACGCAGATTTATTTTTAGCACTCGTCGTAAGTAATAAATTCATTTATCTCATTTATAAAACCTATTTAAATAAGTCCAGTTTATAGATAGACCTACTGTACTTGCGTCTGTATTTACAATGTAGGCATATTTACAGTTTAATTTTTAACCATGGTCAAAATTAGCCTATAAGCAAGCGTTTGAACGAAATTTCTTGGTTTACCTCTGCATACGGGAATATATTTGACACAGTTTAAGATGGTCAGGAATAGAAATTGATGGCGATTCCATATCCTATAGCCTACCCTGTTATCAGACCCATGTCCCACTGTTCATTTCACCACAGTTTTTGAAAATAAATATATTTTGAATGCTTTTTTATTATATTTATGATGAAAAGACTTATCCTGTCCTACCTCAGAAGGGTTATAGGCTAATTAGGGTAGGCCTAGGCCTACATGTTTTCAATTTCAGATAACATGAATAACCGCCGATACACGAAAGTGGCATCACATCTGTCAAATCACTGTAATTAGGATAAATGAAAATCAGCAATTTTGTGGATAGGCCTATGTTATTTAAAATTTAAAAAAAAAATTAAATTAAATAAAAAAAAAAATCTAAACAAACAAACAAAACAAAACCCAACAAAAATAGTAAAGATTGGGGGGGGGGGGGGGGGGGGGGGGGGGGGGGGGGGGGGCTGTAAAGGTCTCCAGTTAGATATTTAATAGATTTTCACTTATCATAAGTATTACCCTCCCAATTACTATATATATTACCTTTTGTTCTAGTTAAATATTGTTTGACTGTATTATGTATGCGTTTAGAATTGGTAAATATACATAGCTTAGGCCTACTCATAATTTATTTGTGTTCCTTTTTTTTTTTTTTTTTTTTTTAAACTAACACTACTAGGAGACCTACAGATGTGACATCATTTGTGACCAAGTTGAAAAAAAAAAAAAACACACACACACACCCACACAAATAGTAATACGTCTTACAAGGAGAAGGACAAGAAAAACCTACGTTGCGGCCACAAGGCCTTCGTCAGGGACAGACAAACGAGACAGGAGGGAAAGAAAATGAGAATTAAGTAGAGAACATGAAACTATAAAAATAAGAAAAAAACTCCCTTAATATTAAGTCCAGTCACATGTGAAGCAAAGCAGGATGGCTGCCACTAAACCGGAAAGAGGAAGTTGATAGTACATAAAGATAAGAAATAGAAAAAAACAAGGACTGGAAAAGAGTGAGAAAAAAGTAATCAATAAATAATAAATAAAATAAATAAATAAAATATAAATAAATAAATAATAATAATAAATAAATTTAAAACAAATAAATAAAAAAATAAAAACTAAATAAAGAAATAAATAAAATAAAAAATAATAAAGGGAAAAAAAAATTTAAAAAAAAAAAATTTAAATAAAATAAAATAAACAAATTTAACAAAATAAATAAATAAATAAATTAAATTATTAAATTAAAAAAATGGTAATTTAAAAAAAAAGAAAAAAAAAAGGGTGATCGCATCAAAGTAGAAAGTCATAATACAACAGGGACTCGATAGAGAAAGGCGTCTCAGACAAAGAATGTTGGGTATTCAAACCGTGTGGTTTGAGGCAACCCATAAGATGGATGAGGCGTTGTTCCTGGCGAAACCGACTGTTGGCGTCCGAGGAACAGTATCTGATGGCTGTCACCTGGATGTCAGTGGCACCGTGGGGGTCAGGGCCATTGAAGTGGATGGCCACAGGTGTGGAATTAAACTGAGAGATGTCATAGAGGTGTCTGCAGAATCGGTCGCCCAGTCGTGTGCCCGTTTGGCCGATGTACGTAATGGTGCAACGTTTGCATATAATAGCATAAATGACGTTGCGTGACTCACATGTGAAGCCATGGGTGATGGTGAACTTGGCGTTAGGGAACGAGACTGAACGTGTTTCCATTACATACTGACATGTCTTACATCGTGTACGGTTACATGGCTTGGTTCCAAAGTGGCCATCGTTGACGGTTTTCAGACGGCTATGGACTAGGAGGTCCCTCAAATTTTTGTCCCGTCTATATGCCAGCAAGGGTGGCTCACTAAATGCTTCCCGCGCCACTGGGTCAGCTTGGAGGAGAGGTAGGTGGCGAAACAGGATCCTTTTGACAGCAGTGCTGTGAGGGTGATAGGTCATTATTAACTTGACTCTATCAGAGGAGGTTTTTTGGCGGGGTTTGAGGGCCTCTACACGTGAGATAGAGAGAACACGTTCTAAGGCAGAGGTAAGAACATCTTCTGGATACTGTCATTTGTGACCAAGGAAATATCTCTTGAGAGCTGAGATTATTTGGACTCCTTTTTTTTTCAGTGAAAAGTCACCATAGTTTTAATTCAAATTTCATACGCAACAAGGGACATATTCTCTTCTGTGGTAGTTTTGATTCAGCCTTCAACTTTATTTCAAGACCTGAAATTCAGATTGGTGCATTTGGAACAGTAGCGGAAAATAGGAAGCATTTTACTGTAGCACTGAAGAAAAAACAACTCAAATTGAAAAAGACAAATCATCCTGTGTTTTGTGCGACAGAAGATAAGGCATGCTGACAGTCACCTGGCATGATACGAAAAGATTTAACCTTATATCCACTGTTCACTCCAATGATAATATAAACAAGACAGTTAGAAAGACAAATTCATAGGGCAGAACAATTCAGAAGCCAGTGCTTGCAGAAAAATACAGCAAAAGTATGGGAGGTGTGGAAACTTCAGCCAACTAGGTGCAAGCTACCCCTACCCACACAGATCCTATTTTTATATTATTTCTTAGTTGAAACTGCCCTGGTCAATGGGCACATAACCTACAACACTGCCAACTCTACAAAAAAAGATCAAAGCGAAAATCAGGATGTCAGTATGACTCTTATTGAACCTGCTATTCTTCGACGCAATGTGACACCTTCAAAACCACATGTCACAACAACACGACTTACTGAGCACCACTTCATTGATAAATATGAAAGGGCAAGGTACAAACCAGACTGTAAAGTGTGTAAGGCTGCAGGGAACAGAAGCCAGACTTGCATGTACTACCCAGATTGCAATGTACCTCTATGCCTGATACCCTGCTTCAAGTTATACCACACAGTCAAGGATTATCAACATGGATCGTTGACAAAGACTCTTGCAGAGGCCTACAGCTACAACTTCAACCCCAGTTAATGAAAAAAGCAGCTCAGACTCCAACTAGAGGTACTTAACTACTCAAACTTTTACAAACACTCATTGTCAGATGCCACAGACGCAGAATACATTCAAAAAAGACAAACACGAAAAATACAGTTTTTTAAAAACATTTTATTCCAATTTTATTAGCCTTTTATGTTGATATACGTGGTTAATCGTTAAATCAATACGTCAATCAAGCTTATTTTATTCATTACCATCCATGTCAGTAACATTTTATTGTGCTGATGTTGAACAAATTCACTAAAAACTTGGAAAAGATGTCTGTTTATCAATCTTTTATGAATTTAAAAAAAAAAATGTTCTTTTTAAAGAAATCTGCAAACACCCTTGGTAATGGGAGACGGTAATGCTCCGGATTGCTGATCAGCAAAGTGATAATTATATCTGAGAAAATTAGATGAGGAAAATATTAGTTTCCCATCCTTGAAAATCACGTGCTGGACCTGGAAAAACCTGGAAAAAGCCTGGAAAATGCTTGAAGAAATTTGCTATGAACCCTGCGTGGGGTCAGGGTTGTTCAAAGATAGCAAATTTTTGTGAAAAGATGTCAGTGTGTTATGAGTAAAATTATAACATCATAGCATATGTATTGTAATCGACAATACTTGTTTCATCATCATCTCAACCCGTAACCCGTCATGGGTCGTAGGGGTGCCATGGTGGAAGCATCGGCAGACAGGGTCCTCCACTGCTCTCTATCCTCAGCAATGCGTACAAGTGTGGAAAAACCGTGCCCTGCCCATTCTTTGATGTTATCAGCCCAGGATTTTCTTTGCCTTCCTCTTCTCCGTTTACCTTCGACTGTTCCCTGGAGAATCATTTTCAAAAGGGAGTCATGATGAGTTACATGCCCAAACCAGGCAAGCTTTCGACGTTTCACTACTGACAAAAGTGGTTCTTGGTGGCCTGCATAGGTGTTTATCTTCTCTCTAACATAGACATTTGTTTTGTGCTCTTTATAGCAAATGCGCAAAATTCTTCTATAACATTTATGTTCGAAAGCCTGAATCCTTCGCTCCGTATCTGCAGTGAGTGTCCAGCTCTCACATCCATATAAGAGAATAGATAATACAAGTGATTTGTATAATTTGATCTTCACAGGAAAACTGATGTTACTTTTCCAGATCACATTCAGTCTTGTCATGGCAGCTGAGGCCATCTCAAGCCTTGTCTTGATTTCTTTACTTGATCTCCCATCACTACATATAGTGGACCCGAGATATTTAAAGGTGTTAACTTCTAACGTTTGCCCATTTAAAGTAATGTTGGTCGGAACATGTTTCTTATGGCTATTCACCAATATCTTGCTTTTTTCTATATTAATTTCCATCCCATATGTTCTTGTTACTTTCTCCAGTCTAGAGGTAAGGTCTTGAAGTTCTGATTCTGTTCCAGCTATCAGATCGATATCATCAGCAAAACGTAGATTGCAAAGAGGTCGGCCTCCAATTGATATGGTTGTTTTATAATCATAAAGAGCCTCCTGCATAATATGTTCTAGATATATATTAAAGAGCACTGGGGACAGGATACATCCCTGGCGAACTCCTACTTGTTTACAGACAAGTTTGTTGATAGTGGAATTTCCTGGTTACTCCGGAAGTACGTCATTATCTTCTGCAGATTTAAGGCAGACGGCTGTTGCCGGTTCGAGGTGGCAGATGTGAGCCACGATGTGTCACTGTGGTGAACAGACATATTTTGACAGGCTCTGAATGTGTACTCTAAGTATAGAGTTATAATGATTTATTACCACTAGGTCATCCCTCTGATTCATGGAGTCTATGCTGCTTGAATATTTTAAGGACAAGTGAATGCTAAAGGATTGAGTGTGAAGTTTATGATTAAAAATTGCAGCAACATGTCGAAGACATCTTGTCCAGTAGTCTACTGACTAGAGATGTTTTTCAAGACTGGCTAGGTATGCCATTGTCGTATCTGATTATATAATTATCAAGTGGAGCTATGTCACGTCGAAATTAAAATGTACTAGTCTTCATTTTACCAACTGGCCTTTTATGGAATTTATGACGGTGAGGACTGAATGAACATATATAATAGAAGGCTGCAGTTTAAAAAGTGTCACCGGCAAAGATGGAATGCCATAATTGAAAGTCTTACCCTAGACAACATTATTAACAAGAACTCTTGCTATAATATTCAAGAATAATAACCCCATCCTAACATTAAGAGAACCCTAACACAGTGTTTGAAGACAATCGTGAGAAAATCTAGTTTCATTACTATTTCCCTTTTTGTTCCTTACGGAGGGAGCATGGAGCCATGAATGTAGCTGGTTCCCTATTAGGCAGCTTGCACCAAAGCTTTCATATTCTCTCTGGCATTGATGGTTTCTGTAGCTATTTTTTTGACATGATGAGGCTGCCAGCTCCCATTCACAACCTCATACTTGACTTATGACCTGCCTGTGGGAGTAGTAGTAGTAATCTTTCTGAACCTCATGAGAGACTCTGAGAAGTGTGCGCTGGCATTTCACAGTAAATCAAGTCTTATGTATTTAAAATGTCATTGCTGACTCATGCAAGTTGCGTTTTTCTCAAAACCAGATACGCTGACATATTACAAATTTTGTGAGGATGTGTCTTTATATGGAGGTAAAATAAATGTTAAAGATTCACATAAAGAGATCTTGTTATAATAAATATTGTCTTTGCTTGCAGCTTCTTTAGACACCAGCTGTGAATCACACTTACCTGGACCAGTGAATGTTCAGCCCATGACCTCAACTCCAATCAAACGAAGTCACCATGACCATGATGATGACTTGAATATAAATTTTCTTAAATTGAATTTTAATAAATTCAGACCACATTAACCGATACAGAACACGATATGTTAATAAATAATTGAACTATGTTCTCAGAAAAATACAAGTTTTGGGATTAAAAAAACTATCTGAAGTGTTATTTAATAGAAAATATATATGCAGCACTGGAACCTTGCCTGCACTTAAAAATTAACAAGAGCAATATTTTAGTGCATCCACTTATCAAGTTGTTTTCTGTGCACTTTGAAGGCTAGAAAATGTTGTCACTAGCTATAAGCTGGGATTGTATATTTTGTGAGCTTAAATTTATTTAGTAAATGTTTCCATGTTAAACTGCTGAAATCAAAACAGCAGATTAATGGAGCAGTAGCTGTAATTAGAGTTGTTTATTTGTCTTTTGTTTTATTTAGATTATTTTTTAAATTTTCAAGCACTTAGAATTCTTGTGATAACCCTTAAGCTTCAGGTCGTGACACTGGAGTAAGGCATATAACTCAACATATAATTGAATACAGTAATAATACGCATAGATAGAGTACGCTTTTATGGCAGCAGTGAAACCATCTCTTTTTATGTATTTATTAAAAATAAATCTGTGTGTGATTGTTTTTGTGCACACTTTTTTATATTGGAAATATTACACATTAGCTATTAGTGACAAACTGCTGAAATTATGTTAATTGGATGATTTCAAAATGATATTGTCATATATAATTTTCTATCCATCCTAAACAGAGTAAAACATTGAAAATTGCCTTTACATAAAGTTGATTTTGAATTCTTCACACACGTTCATTTAAAAGAAGTAGTAATGAAGAGTGTCAAGAAACTACTTATACTGTGGATTTTAACACATGATAAATATGTACTCTTTGGCTCATCATCTAAGGATACTACCACAGCACAAGATGGTTGACAATAACTAAATTTAACACCTTTTAACAGGCAATTTCCCTTTTATTAGGACTGCACACAGAGAAGCCACACACGGTCATCAACACATATGAAATGCATATAAATATAAATGCCAATACCACTTGCCTAATGACAACTCAATCTATCAGTGTCATACCCACTGACATGTCTCTATTCAATGAATATTACAATGACTTTCGCTCACCGGCTAAATCCTGTACTATGATAAAGCAATACTTAATCACAAATGACTCATCCTCAATGGCCTAAGGAAATGCCACTAGATAATACACCATCACTCTAGAATTATGCAATTTAATCCACACCGCATGAAGAAATGGCAAGCACTATATCTGAACAAGAATAACATACACGTCCCAGCAAAAATGCTGACAGGGAACATAAAGGTGACCTGCACTGGACGCTAGCCAGAACTCTACTGCCTTTTTGAGCCAGAATTCGTTTTCACTTCCCTTCCGGTCAGCTGACCAAACTGGTTTTTACATTATATCAATGTTGTCACTCTCAGCGTGACCAACCTGATATTTCGGGGAACACATCGCCGTGACATCACACACACACACACACACACACCCCCCCAGAAAGAAAATGAAGTTTTCTTCCACCGGAGGAGCCACGCCCAACCCCCTTTGGAGTATGGATGAACAAAATGCTGAGACGGCACCTCCTCATCTACCTAGAGAGTGCCATACTTGTCCAGTACCATTGTTGTTCATGCCTTCTCACCCTATGCACCAAACACAAAATGAGCTTGAACTAATCCACCCCAGGTACTGGTAGTCGTGAAAAATAACGACTGTCCACACCTGGTCTATCAACCACAACATATGTTACATTTTAATTATACATATTTAACCTTTACCACGCTGCATAAAAATTCAGAAAACTTGCCCAACCACTGCATTCTTTTTCACAACGCCCCATTTTTATAGTGGGTGACTTGTAAATTCTATAGTTTTTTTGTTTTTTGGTCAATTGCTCTAATTTTTAGATTGTATAGAAATGAATGAATGATGAATCTGATGATATAAAATTTGTTTGTGTACATGTTAGATGTGATAGAAAGAGAGGAAAGGAAAGATGAAAAAAATTAAAAAAAAATTTTTTTTTAATTTTAAAATTTAAAAAAAAAATTTAAAAAATGACCAACGAACGAAGAGTCCATATCCCTTGCATCTCAATGAAAGTCATTTGACCAATAGAGCAATACAAATCAAATGACGATCTTTTCGTTACACCCATCATCAGTAGCAAAGCAACAAACTCTTTAGCCAGCCGTGACATTCGGCCGTAATCCCAAATTTTTCCGATATTCCTAATCCCTAAAATTATACATACTTGAAAGGCCATTTTACTTTCGTTTCCATCTTGGCCATCAAACATATTCTGAGAACCGATTTCAGCGCTTATAAAGACAAAAATCTCATCCCCACCGCATGGCGTCAGAATCCAATAAAATTAGAGCAAAAATGGCCGCATGTTGATGCCGATTCATTTCGATTTAAAAAATTTACAAAAAATAAATGCGGATACACCCATCGCTTTTTTTAAGATCGGAAACGGAAGCTAGCTCTCTTGCAAATAACATTAGAACTTAACATCCGGGGCTGAAATCGCGTGTACACAAGTCCTCATGCTAGAAACGGTGATATCCGTAAGGCGCAACATTGCGCCTCCAGCATGGAGAACATAGGTTACGTTCGGCGCAACGCTGCGCCCGCAGCGTGCTAAAGGTTAAGCATCAACAATAGTCACCAATCTCCTAGTATAAACAATCCTTTCTACACGCTATAAATATGCATTATATTATAACATGGTTTAAGGGAGCCGCGCTAGCGTAGTGGTTACACAACCGCTCTGGCGACCGGGTGATTCAGGATCAAACCCGGGCGACGGCATTTGAGGATTTTTCGTCGACCGGGATTTGGACTGGATTAACTCGAGACCTGGCGAGGGCATTTGAAGGAGTGTCGTCGACCAGGGACTGGCGGCTCCTGAGCCGACCCAGCTCTAATGGGTACCTCCGAAAACGGCGAGTATCTGCCTGAATGGCGAGGGACACTTGTCTCTGTACAAGAAAATAGGATAGTCACGTAAAAATCAATGTCAGGCTAGACATTAAAAATAACCTGAGATTTCGCCTCGAGTATTAGCGGACGTACGGGAAAAAAAATAAAATAAAAAAATAACATGGTTTAAACATACGTTCAATATAACTCTATAACAAATTACCTTTATGGCATCATGACATACATTGTAAAGCATAACATATTACAGCATAAACATGCATCGCAAGGCATCACATGATATTTACAAGTTTACAAAACACTCATATTCATATGAGAATAGTACTGGGGGTATGGGTCAGACTCTAAGGTTCGGTTCACATCAACCAAAACACCTTACTGAACACGACCCCGAAACCTAACCCTAGCTATTGCTGAACTATCAACAGGTGGTTATGAAGCAACAACATGTACTTTCACCTGACTGCATCAAGTGCACCCCACCTATTCACAAAAGTCACTTTGGTATTATCCCGCAACGACAATACCTCCACGAACTTTACTGGCGCAACTTCATCAAACACCGGTCTGAGTGTGCGCCAACTAGCACTCAGAGGAGCGTTACGCACCCACACAGTGCTATCGCCCGCTATCAGACTCTTGGGTGAGCTGCTATTGTTCTTATTAATGTGCCTTGGCACGTGCCGCAACTCCTGTCTCACCACCTGGTCATCTGCTACGGAACTCTAGAGTTGTTGGGCCGCTGTTCCAGCCTCACCCATGGCCTTGTGCAAACCCCGTACATTGCCGACGATTAAATCAGCAATCGGGTCCTCAAGGACAAACACATTCACTCTACCCGAGAGGAACGGAGTGTCCACATTAATACTTGCCTGGGGGTAAGACTCCATTTTGCCCCCGAACGTGGTGCACTTTACAGTTTTGCCTGTAAAGCAGGAGTCGATACGCGACCGACGCACCCTGATTGTGGTGCATCCAGTGTCCCTCAACACCATTTTCGCACAACCATTTATGATGCAAGACTTAACAGATTACCAGATGCCAAAATCTAACTATGTTAGACGTACTTAGTTACGCATCTATGTTTGTGATAATAACTTAAATTTATTATGCACCAAAGTGCACAAATTTGGTGCGATATATTCGTTGGTTGCCTAAGAGCGCTGATGACATCAGAGACACGTCAGGGAGAAAGGAGACAAGATGCCGGTTTTACAAGACAGACGTTGTTCTGGTCTTTGAGTCCCATATTGCGGGAATAGTTGATTGTGATTACAGTAGAACTCCATTTATCCGAACCCCAATTATCCGAACATCCAATTATCCGAACACTTTTTCCAGAAAAAAAAAAAATCAGATGCCACAGTCACGTTAGACTAAAATTCTGAATCTTTTGATGCGGCAAACTTCAAATGTGTGCGAACAATTTGTAGAGAATGGGATGGCTAATGGTCGGTCGCTTACGTACAGGAAGTCAGTTAGATCATAAAGTCAGTTAATATCTGGTTTACCAATCCAGTGTACGTGTGCGTTCTAGGTAGAACACTGGCTAAACAGACAGTTCAACTTAAAATAATTGTGTCTGCTACTACAGCAGAATAATTTTGGTGTACAAGTATTTCTCTGTGCGATATGGCATCTTCCAGTAGGCCTAAAGCATATAAAAGGAACCGCAATGTTTTGTCAATTGAAACGAAAACAGAAATTATCAAGAGACTAGGACAAGGTGAAACTGTGTCTTCACTTGCGAGGATTTTCAATGTTGGGAAAGCTACCGTCTCTGACATCAAAAGTAACAAGGATAAAATTATGAGTTTTGCATCGAAATTTGATAGTGAAAATGGGTCGAAGAAACGTAAAACCATGAGAAATGCGAAAGATGTGAAATTGGAAGAGGCTTTGTATATATGGTTTGTGCAAAGAAGAAGCAAAGGGGAACCTATCTCTGGTTCTCTGTTGTGTGAAAAGGCACTTCAGTTCAACAATCAACTTGACGGTCCTCCTGACTTTAAGGCTAGCCAGGGATGGTTAAGAAACTTTAAATCTCGTCATGGCATACGAGAATTGGAGATTCAAGGGGAATCTTTATCTAGCGATGCAACTGCCGCTAAAAATTTTAAAGAAACATTCTTGGCTTTTTTGGAAGAAGAAGGTTATTCACTCGATGATGTGTATAATGCCGATGAGACTGGCTTATACTGGAAATCATTGCCTCAAAAATCACTTGCATCTCAGCGCGAAGCAGCTGCCCCTGGGTTTAAAAAGTGCAAAGAGAGAGTAACAATTTTGGTAGCCGCGAATGCCAGTGGAAGTCATCGTTTACCGGTGCTAATGATCGGCAAAGCCAAAAAACCACGTTGTTTAAAGAATGTGACATGTCTCCCATTGTGTTACAAAGCACAGAAGAGTGCTTGGATGAATAGTGAAATATTTCTTGATTGGTATACAAATCAGTTCATCCCAAATGTGAAGAGGTTGAGAGAACAAGAAAAGAAAACTGGAAAAGTAATTCTTCTACTGGACAATGCACCATCTCATCCAGAGACGGATACATTGAATGCAGTTAATGCAAATTTTAAAGTAATTTTTCTGCCTCCCAATGTAACAGCACTGATTCAACCAATGGATCAGGGTGTTATAGCAAAGCTTAAAAAGATGTACAAGAAGGAAGTCCTGCGTCGTTTATTGTTGGCTGAAGATGAAGAAAGTGTAGTGGCGTTTTCCAAAAAGCTTAATCTCAAAGACTGCTGCTATATGTTAGCTGATGCTTGGACCACCCTGTCACAAGATAATCTCAACAAGGCTTGGAGTAGATTGCTTGGGAAAAAAGGAGGAAATGAAACTACTGCAGTGGACACAAATGATGATTGTATAAATGAAGTTGTGGAACTGTTTCAAGCAATGCCCAGATTTTCGGACTGTGACAAAGATGATGCACACATGTGGCTAGAAGATGATAATGATTCTGGTTTTCAGTTTTTGAATGACGAAGAAATTTTGTCTTTTGTGCAAGAAGAAAACCAAATACATGTAGTGACCGATGATGAAGACTCCTCAGAAGTACATGATGTACTTGTAGATTATGAAGAAAAACCAAAACGTCGACCAAGTCCTGAAGAGGCCTTTATAGCACTAGAAACAGCGATGGCTTGGTACGAGCAAGAAGATGACAGCTGTCCTACACAGCTTCTGCTGTTGAAGAGAATGCGGGACTTAGCAGCCAAAAGGAGACTATCCAGTTTGGTGCAAAAGAGGATTCCTCATTATTTTAAATAGTGGGCTACATCTGTGCAAGTACATATATACGTAAGTTGCGCCTGGTTTTGAATCGTTTGTAATGTTATTTTGAAAACATTTCTCTTTCTGAACAAAAATAATTAATGCAAGTAGTACATGCACTGCAGTGTAATAAAAGATTTTGGTGATACGGTGATCTAATACAGTGTGGGTATTATTATTACAGTACAAGTAAATATGTTTTATAGTGTATTTTCCTTGTGATGGTTAATTATTTTTAGAAATATGTGTACATGTACTCGATACATTATGTAATCCAATTATCCGAACATTTGATTATCCGAACGATGCTCGGTCCCATGGGGTTCGGATAAATGGAGTTCTACTGTATATATCTTAGCTACCTTCCAAGGCGAAGCGTTAGCCACAGCCAAGTCTGATTCATACTCTTCAGTATCTCCATGTGATACTCGATGTAAGTACTTTACAAGATTTTGACAGGGCTTCAGTAAGGCATCATGACCTACTGCTAGTGAGTTCAGAATCCCTTTTGCGAAGTAATAGTCAAGTCGATAATTTTATGAAATCTCAAGACAAGATGTCTGGCCAGAAAATAATACATAAGTATCTCTGATAAAAGATTGGATATGGAAAAGAAGTGAATAATCGTCACCTCAATACTTTGCCGTTTGCGGGTTGTCCAACGGTCATTGAGGTCAGTCAGGTTTGACATTGAATTTATCTACATGCAGAATTCGTATTACCATGCCTGATGTTGATGATGTCGTCTATGTATCGTCTAATAAACTTGTTATATAAACTGTCAGTCAAGCCCTGAATTCAGCGTCCATCAATTACACCATATTAGTCGGCCACCTGTAAGCCCAACCAAACTGACAGCATTCCTAGAACTATTATTAATAGACATAACCAATATTCACAAGAAATAACTCGTATCGACGAAAGGTCAAAGTATATATATACAGAAGTAAACAGCGTATCAGCCGATGGCCAAAGAACATAACTAAAGCCAAGAACACTAACTATATACTATACATCAGATCCCAAACAAGAACTCAAACTACAACAGTCTCAAACAAAAATTAACTACTACATCTACTACACCTGGTGGCCCAAACAAAAAAGCTACTACATTTGGTGTGCCAGTTTTAAGGGAAGCAGCTTCAAGAACTCATGCAACAATTCAAGTGTTCTTACCAGGGCAAATCTTCGCAAATCATCAAGATCAAGGACACTGTTTGCTCTTTGAGAGGTCTACCTAACGGTTTTCAAGACTGACCTTCAAGCGATCCTGATCCAAGTTTGGTTGTTATCTATCAACTGTGGATTTTTTCTGGATTGTAAGGCTCTTATGCAATGCCCGAGATCCAAAATCGCTAGCTCTGCGAGGACTGGGAAATTTTTTCTTTGAAAAAGATAAGTGAACTATTGTTCTGTTCACCGTTGCATGTTTTAGTTGAGCCTATTTTTAATATGTCCATAGTCATGTTATATGTTACATGTTCAGTGTTTAACGTGGGCTGGTTGGGTTGGCGACTCACATAGGATATATCCCGAAGTTAACTTCTGGGCCTTCGTGAGTGTTCCTTAGGTACATTTTTACAGACCTCCCTTAGTGGATGTTCCCAGCATATAGTTGCTGGAAGATTATTTTAGTCCATTGCGCTGGTTCTCTGTGAACTTTATTCGTTTAGCTGTGATGTTGAGTTTTTACTGTTGTTATCGTTATATTTCTTCTATCCATACCTTGGTTTTATAATTGACTTTGTTCGTGAGTGTTTTTCTCAATCTTGCTATCCTTAATTTCTTTACAAATTTTATGTTTATACCTTGTGTCGTCACTTGTCTTGTTTTTATTCGCAGCTGTCATTGCATGCTTTGCAATAGTTATCACATTTATTTCTGCCTTATTATTTAGTTGATTTCTGCGAACGTTGTCATTTGTTCCAGTATAGCTTGTCATTGTTACTGTTGTTCTATTGGTCTATATCGTGCGTAATTTATTTATATGCCCTATTACATGACTGTTAATGCATTAATAACTAAGGGCTAAATAATAATTATACTATAGCATCTACTTCATCGTAACATATATTTTGACTAAGTCAGTCATTGTGAGTGGGAAACATGGCCACTCTAGAATCCTTCATGAGGATTGGAAAAGAGTTTGGCTATAAAGCAGATGCTTTACGAGAATTTGCTTTTACAGAATTAGCTAAAGCAGAAGAAAAGACAGCTAAAGCCAAACAAGAGGAGGCTGAACTCAGGCGTGAACAAGCTGAAAAGGAAGTTAAATTAAAACAGGAATTAGCTGAGAAAGAAGCTAAAGATGAAAAAAGGCGACTAGAAGATAGAGAGGCGGAGGAGAAAAGAATGCAATTTGAAAGAGAAATGGAGGAGAAGAAAGCTCTGACCTTAGCTCATGAAAAGGAAATAATGCTCCTTCACCTGGAGGAATTAACATTAAGGGGTCAAAATGTAAATAACGTTAACTCCAATAATACTGCACCTCCAGAAAAAAATTATGGCAGTGATAAATTTAAATTGCCTAAATTTAACCACATAGTGATGACGTGGCATGCTACCTGTCACGCTAACAAAGTGTATGTGAGTCACGTGGACTGGATAAGGCTCGATGAAGTGTTAAGCTGATTGAATTTTTGACAGGAGAACCTTTAACTCTTGTACAGACAATGGATCTCACTTTGCAAAAGAACTACGATAATGTCAAAGTTGCACTACTTAAAAAATATCAACTTACTGAGGAGGGATACAGATTGCGCTTTAAATCCTTACTGCCGGAAACTGGGAAGGATTTCGCTGATTTTATATGCAAAATACGTCTCACACTCGATAGATGGATAGAGTTATCAAAAATAGAACATTCCTTTGACGCTCTTCGTGATTTAATGTTGCGTGATAAAGTACTGTCATCAGTTAATGCGACATTCATCTCGTTCTTACATGAACGGAATCCTATGAATTTTAAAGATATGGATCAAATCTGTACACAGCTCTGTATTGCACATCCTAATATGTTATATAGCCATTCACATATTAGAGAAGAATTGCCCGTTGCTTCGGCCATACAACACAATAATCAATTTCGAAGTCTCTCTCTCAGTCACGATAGAAACTTCAGAAAGGAAGAGTATAAGAATTTCAGTGGTTTTAAAGGGACACCATTTCATGGTGGTTCTCCATCTCAACAAAACTGGAGACAGTCCAATAGGCCATATAATTTCAATAATAACAATTATGGAAATTATCAAGGAAATAATTATAACAATTATGATCGATCACGATCTCCCTCATTTTTTAATAGGAATAACTCACCATACCGAAACTACGGTCAAAGGGACAATAGTTATCACCGTAATTGGCGTTCAAACCAAAATAGTGATCACAACAGGTGTCAGAATAGGTTATATGTATCTAATGGTACACAGCACACACACAGAGCACACCGGGCTACTTGTGCTGTGTGAACAAACCCCTCTACTGGTACTATAGATTTAAGGCACTCACACTATACCCTTCGCTCGCTATCTCAAAGGTATGACCACAGTACACAGTAGCTGACATGTATAATCCAATCACACCTAAATCAGGTAATAACCCTTTAATAAGTACGGTGCACACATATGAGCCACACACGGCTAACAATACACATGAAATGCAATACACAATGTAATGAAAATGCCAAACTACTTGCCAAAATCACCAGCTCAACATAATAGCAAAACAGTCACCGACATAATCTAACCAGCGACTACAGAATGACTATCGCTCACAGGCGATGTCCAATACTGAAACAAGGCAATACATAATTGCAAGATTCTACCGTAAATAATATCCAGGAAAGAACCACCAGAAATCACATCACCCTTCTAGTAATCTAACAATAATCCTGAACACCTGAAACAATCGGCAAGCAATGAACAAGAATGGCATTCATGTAATCCCAGCAACACCACTGACAAAGGGAACAAGCATCCTTACAGGACCGCTGACATCTCCTAGACTTAATCGCGTAAAAAAAATCTACCTCCTCTTCCGTTCTGGCCCGACTCGCCAAACGGGTTTTCTATTCTACGCTGTTGCCTTTCTACAGCGTAACCAACTAAATATATTTCGGCGAATATCTCTACTATGACACAGGTCAAATAACTGTAACAATGTCAGAAATGATGATCGTAATAGATCTAGAGGTAGAGACAGAAACGTAAATAATAAACAACATCGCCAGGCTAATTCTGCTCATCATGATCTTCAAGCTAATATAGATCAGGGTACAAATGTTGATGTGCATAATGCGTCTTCTTGTTCTTTAGATTTCGAGCAGGCTAAACTTTGTCATGAATGCACAACATTGTTCCAGCCCGAGGCGATCACGACGTTGAGTTGCGGCCATGCCTTGCCAAGTCTCCCTGTGATGTCTACCACCATGTCAGCATCTACACACGACGGAAGAGGGTCTCTAACCTTACACAAAGGATTTGCCAATAAAGTTCCCGTGTCTATTTTATTTGACACTGGATGTTCGTTCAACCATAGGAATTAGACAATCCTTAGTACACCCGTCATTAGCGACAGGGAAAAGTGTTAAGTGTGTTACCTTTGGTGGTACAGTTGAGACATTCCCAACTGCGGTTATAGAATTAAATACACCATTTTTTACAAGGAAAATCTATGCCTGTTTACTTCCTTCACCAATCAGTGATTTGATAATCGGTCGTATACATGGTGTTAAAGAGTGTACGCCACAACAGATTGCTACTTGGGAAAAGCAACATATGCATTCTGCTTATGCAGTTGTCACTAGAGTGCAAGCTAAGAATATGTTGCAGGTTACACCAACAACATCTCCTGACAATAATAATGATGATCATGACTCCACTATATCACGAGAGTCCTTTATAGAATTACAACATAATGATGTTTCATTACAGAAATTTTTTCTGTTGACTAATAATAATGATACATCAACATATAAAACAAATCCTAAACATTCTTTTGTACTGAAAGACGGGGTGTTGGTTAGAATTGTACGTGATACTACTTCATCCGTACGTTTGCAAATTTTGGTACCCACTAACATGAGAGCACGTATATAACGTCATGCTCACGACTCTCAATGTGCACGTCACATGGGTTTTTCACGCACTACATCCAGGGTGCTATCTTCATTTTACTGGCCAGGTATTCATAGAGATGTAAATATCTATTGTCGCACTTGCACTACATGTCAAGAGGTTAAGGTACGTGGTCCACGTCACGCAGCTCCTATTCAAGCTGCTGACATTCCTATTCGACCTTTTGAAAAAATGACTATCGATATTATTGGACCTATACAACCTTCTGCTAGAGGACACACACACATTCTCACATGTATTGACATGTGTACTCGTTGGCCTGAGGCTATACCACTTAAGAGTACTTCATCTGCCGATGTAGCGGATGCACTATGGTTAATTTTTTCTCGTCTAGGTTTTCCTAAAAAAATCTTATCAGACCATGGTGTACAATTTGTATCTGAATCCATGTCCCAGGTCATGGCCATGCTACACATAGACAGATCACTTAGTAGCATATATCACGCCATGTCAAATGGCTTAATTGAGCGCCAAAATAGGACACTTAAACAGTTGTTAGGTAAGATTACTAATGACCATCCTCAAGACTGGGACAGAGTATTACCCGCGGCTCTCTTCGCTTATCGCGAGGTGCAAAACGAAATCACAGGTTTTTCACCGTTTGAACTCGTCTTCGGTGTTCAACCACGTGGTCCCATGTCATTGCTTCACGACCTACTCACTGAAGAGGATATTACAGATGACACCCAATCCTCTTATGAATATGTAATCTCTTTGAGAAAAAAAATTATTGATGCATGTAGTTTAGCTACCTCATCGTCTGAATTAGCAAAAGAAAAAGCTAGACTTTTTGCTAATAGATATTGACGTCTTTGCCAGCTTTATCCTGGTGACGAGGCCTATGTTTTACTCCCTCGTAAAGACAATCGTTTACTCATTGCCTGGAAAGGCCCTTTTAAAATAATTTCTAGAATTTCTGATGTCAATTACATCGTCGATATCGTGGGTAAACATGAAACCTTTCACATAAATATGTTGAAAGAATTTCATTTTCGTCCTGACTATCTTCAGTCAGTGTTTCAGGCGACTGATGACCCTCCACCTTGTCGTCACCATTATACCGTTTTGTCGGTTATTCAGGAGGAGGAGTCTTCTTTTTCTGATGTACCTTTACCTATCCCGGTAATCCCACTTCATTCTACCGAAATTAGGAGTGACGTGTCTATCTCTCCTGATCTTTCTACGGATAGACGTCAACAAATCTCTTCTCTTCTTCAATCTTATCAAGATGTCCTCACTGACATCCCTGGTCGTACTTCAGTCATTCATCATGACATTGTACTGACCGATGACACACCTATTCGTGTCCATCCCTATCCCATTCCTCTTCACTTTCGGACTCAGGTGGACAAGGAATTGGATGAGATGCTTCGATTGAACATAATTGAACCATCTACTTCTTCCTACTCTTCATCTGTGGTTATTATAATAAAATATAATAACATCCGTATTTGTGTCGACTATCGGAAATTAGATAAAGTTACCCAATTTGATGCAGAACCGCTATTAGAAGACTTGCTTGTGAAACTTTCTAAGTCTATTTTTTTTCCTCTAAGCTAGATTTGTCAAAGGGCTATTGGCAGGTCCCATTGACAGACCATGCCAAACCTCTCACTGCTTTTTCTACCCCACGGGGTCTATTCCAATGAACTTTATGCCATTTGGACTTGTTAACGCTCCGGGTACTTTTGTACGCATGATGCGTCGTATTTTATCTCATCGTCTTGATGTCATTGCCTATATCGATGACATTTGTCTGTTTAGTGACTCCTGGGTTGATCATTTTCGGGGATTAAGCTCATTATTGTCCACTCTACGTTCTTATAATCTGACGGCTAAACCATCAAAAGCATATATTGGTTTTCATGAAATATCATTTTTGGGTCATCGTTTGGGCCATGGTCTCCTTCATACTGAAGATAATAATGTTTCAAAAATTCTTAATATCACTGCGCCTAAGACAAAGAAACAAATTCGCAGTCTTTTGGGTTTAATTCAATTTTATGGAAGATTCATTCCCCATTTATCCACCACCACTGCGCCTTTCTCTAGTTTATTAAAGAAAGGCTCAGCTAACATTATTCGGTGGTCGAAAGAACATCAAATCACGTTGGACCATATTAAGTCACTGTTTTCATCTGCACCTGTGTTACGTTTACCAAACGCAGATTTACCTTTTGTTCTTCGCAGTGACGCTTCTAATTTTGGAATCGGTGCCGTACGGCTACAATCCTACGCAGGCACCTTACATCCAGTGATGTTCTTGTCCAGGAAGCTTACACCTGCTGAACGTAATTACTCAGTTCTGGATAGAGAACTCTTGGCGTTGGCTTGGTCCATAACCAAGCTACAAAGGTTTCTGTTGGGCGCACACTTCGTTGTGGAGACGGACCAACGTGCACTTACAGCACTCCAAACCAAGGATTTAAAGTCTACGAAATCTATATGTTATGCCATAGCATTACAGCCATATAATTTCTCCATCCGAGCGATTCCTGGTTCTGAAAATGTGTTTGCGGACGTTCTTTCACGTTGTCCTCAGGATTCTACAGAGCCACTACGCCTTACCGAGAGTTAAGCCTCTACACCAAATCAGTTCTAGGCTACCACTTGTGACATAATGACTTTATCATCGTTCAATGATATTATTATGTTACATGAAACACCATATCGATATTTAAATTGACTATGCATCGTTGCTTCAACATTAACATTTCTAGGATTTTATACATATAACATTCCGTTCATACAGTGTGACGTGATGAAATTAAGAAAAATGCTAGAATCAGAACTTAACTTTTCTGACATAATGACATCTACACTGCAACTTCATATTAATGCTCCACGTTGTTGACAATCTTACCATATAACATTATGACTTAGTAACTTTGTTGGTTACTTCATTTATAATGCCGTGAATAATTCAGGAACTTTTATAACAATGACATAACTTAATTAGGTTTAGTATTAATTATATATATGTGTTATAGATCAATTTGATAATTAGATATCACGCTTTCATAGCGCTGTTAATTTTCACATGACATATCTTAGTTAGCAACTTCATCATTCATGCTTCATTGGCGTCGCTAAGTAATCTTACGCCCTACTAGGAGTATTGTTTGATTCGACTATTTTCTTTCATCATTCTTACATTTATACTTTTACATGCATACTTTAGTTTCCATTTTTATTTTGTCTTTCATTTGGAATGTTTTTGCTAGCATTTTGTTTGATTACTATCTCCATTCATCACTTATTTTCACTAGTGCTATAACATGTTCCAATTTTAATTGATATTTATTGTACTATTTCGTACATTCCATCTCATTTCTTTGAGTTTAGTTTAGTATCACATCTCTTTCACCACTATTCTTCGTTTCATACTCATATTTTAATAATATTTATTGATTGATGTACCAGATAATTTGATTGACCTCGTTGCGATAAGTTGAAAAAAAATAAATAATAATATAATAATTTTTTTTTAATCCGGGGTCGAGGTATACTGTTATGTCCATTTTCGCACAACCATTTATGATGCGAGACTTAACAGATTACCAGATGCCAAAATCTAACTGTTAGACGTACTTAGGTACGCATCTATGTTTGTGATAATAACTTAAATTTATTATGCACCAAAGTGCACAAATTCGGTGCAATATATTCGTTGGTTGCCTAAGAGCGCTGATTACGTCAGGGAGAAAGGAGACAAGATGCCGGTTTTACAAGACAGACGTTGTTCTGGTCTTTGAGTCCCATATTGCGGGAATAGTTGATTGTGATTATATATCTTAGCTACCTTTCAAGGCGAAGCGTAAGCCACAGCCAAGTCTGATTCATACTCTTCAGTATCTCCATGTGATACTCGATGTAAGTACTTTACAAGATTTTGACAGGGCTTCAGTAAGGCATCATGACCTACTGCTAGTGAGTTCAGAATCCCTTTTGCGAAGTAATAGTCAAGTCGATAATTTTATGAAGTCTCAAGACAAGATGTCCGGCCAGAAAATAATACATAAGTATCTTTGATAAAAGTTTGGATATGGAAAAGAAGTGAATAATCTTCACCTCAATACTTTGCCGTTTGCGGGTTGTCCAATGGTCATTGAGGTCAGTCAGGTTTGACATTGAATTTATCTACATGCAGAATTCGTATTACCATGCCTGATGTTGATGATGTCGTCTATGTATCGTCTAATAAACTTGTTATATAAACTGTCAGTCAAGCCCTGAATTCAGCGTCCATCAATTACACCATATTAGTCGGCCACCTGTAAGCCCGACCAAACTGACAGCATTCCTAGTCAGTAGCCTGATGAACTATTATTAATAGACATAACCAATATTCACAAGAAATAACTGTTGTATCGACGAAAGGTCAAAGTATATATATACAGAAGTAAACAGTGTATCAGCCGATGGCCAAAGAACATAACTAAAGCCAAGAACACTAACTATATACTATACATCAGATCCCAAACAAGAACTCAAACTACAACAGTCTCAAACAAAAAGTAACTACTACATCTACTACACCTGGTGGCCCAAACAAAAAGCTACTACAGTTGGGCAGTTTTGGAGAATGTGTTCGGGGGTCTGGATTCCAGTTCCACATGGACATTCATTTTGTGTGAGATACCCTGAGGCGATAGAGATGGCCAAGTAATATGTAGTGGCCAGTTCTCAGGCGGAAAATGGTGGTCTTAATTAGGGCAGTATTGTTCATTAATAACTGAGTGATATCTCTGCCTGACATATTATAGGGGTGACGTTGGGCAGACATCATTAATGCTTGTCTAAGTGACGCAGGGCTGAATTGCATCAGATAGACAAGTTCTAGGTTCCATGGAGGACGATGATAAGGACTAGGGGAGGAAGAATGGTGCCCTCTGATTTCTTCCGTCATTTTTCTAGCGTTGGTAGGAGTCGTCTGGTCCTGGGACATTGGAATACTATTGGTAGAGATATCTGAGAGGGGCTGTCTTGTGTGTAATGGGGGAAACATGGTATCATAAGATTCGGCTTCCTGGCTGAAAGTGGCGTTGTGAGAGCTGGAAGGTTGTCTGCTTGCGATAGGTGTGCTTCTTTGTGGGGCAGGTAGGGTGTTTGATGTATTGTGATGATAGGTTGGTGTCACAGTAGATTTTTCAGGTTTCTCTGTGTGGGTTGAACTGTCTTGTTGCATCCTCTGCGGATATTTTATGTTTTTGGCCAGGATGCTGCTTCCCAGTGTGGATGTGTGAATTTGATCTCTGTAGAGTCGTTTCTTACCAACGGGCTGATCACCCGTTTGCCAGTCACTTCGATTACGGAAACAACAGCAAATGGATTGATTTGCCGTTGCCCTAAAGACGCCAATAGGCGTGATGGGAAACAATGGCAAAGAAAACCTATCTGCTGTTGCCCTAAGACGCCACTAGGCGTAATGGCCACTGACTGCTTTGACAGTCGGTGGCTAAGGACGGAAGAAGAAGAAGAAGAGTCGTTTCTTAGATGCTCCTGAATTAGATGTAAAGAATTGAGTATTGTTGATGTAGCCGAAGCCGTTTTGTTTACAATAGTTCTGTAGTATTGTGTTGTAAGTGTCCGCTACGCGTCGTTGAAACCCATAGCATGGTGGTATGATTGGTTACATAAAGATGGAGGCTTTGGAAAATTTTTGTTTTACTATGGTCACCTATCTGGAAATTCCTGAGGGGCTCAGGCCCTGCTCATTCATTATATCGTTAATTCCTATGTGTAGTGTTGTTTTTGTTATGTGACTAGTATCAAACTTTTTAATGATGTCCAGTGGTCTTTTAATACTGGCTCCCGGCACTGTCATAACTGAAACGATTTCTTCACTTGTAGTGGACATTCTATCACAATAAATACCTTTCAAGAGGGAGTCACCAATTATAATATATGTGTAACGTCACTACATGTTTGTTCACTTTGCTTTCGATTTGATTTATGCTGCTGCCATTTGTGGTGTTCTTTTTGTGGACTGTCGTGATGGGTCTGAGATTTTTTGATTGGGTTTTTGGGCACTGGAACGCTGTCTGGTAGGGGTGTTGATATCTGCTCATTTTGTGTTGAATAATCATCTAGAACTTGAAATCTGTTGGTTATTTTGACTCCAATAGAATGTGTTTAATGGTATCTATACCTTGTAGCGGTATGGCGGCTTGCGACCCTGACAACCCCCAGAGCTATGCCAGCGGGAGTTTTACTCCTGGTAGGTTCAACCAAGCTGGACAGGTCTGTGCGGGTAGGGGTCAGACAAAAGCTGGTACCCTGGTCCTCCAGGTTGGGGGTTTTAGCGCAGGGCCTATGTAACAGGGTAGACTATTAAGTAGCTACAACTGTTAGCCTTATAGTAAAGTATTTTATGAATGACTAGTTAGATAAATAAACCACTAGTCAAGAATCAATGACGTCATCAGTCATGACACACATGAACCCATGATGTCATCAAACCTTGTGTGGCCTCCATACAAGTCAGACCGGAAAACATTTAGATAAGAGAGAACTTTAAACAATGGTTGGTCATCATCACATAGAAACAATAATTTTAGACTAGAGGATTCGTAGATGGTTAGGTTAAAGATTATTTCAACGGTCCACTAGCCCCCAAGACCAATCATTTGAAGGTTTCCGGTCTTAACTCCAATGAGAAATATTTCCTCTGGCAAGCCATAGTACCAGACAAGTATAAAGACTGATGCATCTTAGAAACCAGGGAGAGAGAGCTTGAGACAGTAACTCAATGCTAGAGTCAAACCAACATAGGGCGTTCTTTAGTTTAGGTTTGGAGCAACCTGGCGCTACGACTACTATTGAACGAAAAAGCCCTTGACTCCCACGGTTTGGATAATAATATCCATCTATGAGATCCTCTACCACCCAGGATAGTTAAGTGACCTAGCACTAGCCCCTGCAACGATTGTATTTGTGGTTCACTCCACAGGATGTAAGTTCGATTTAGTTATAATTGAAGTCTCGAATCGAATTTTCATTTCGTTAGGATTTCCACAGAGATAACAAAACGACTATAGTATATGAGAAACTCCGCAAGCCTTTCGTCTTAGAGGCTAAAGCTGGCAGTTTTGCTTTCCCCCACCAGAAATTCTTATCGAACTGCCACTGCATCATCTTTATTTTCATCAAACGAACTGAATAAAGTACACCCTTTTATATAACTATTTCGGATCCTTGAAGTAATCTGTTCTAGTAAAGTTTCACTTGACTGTTTGAGTTGCCGATTATATTCAACGCTTCAAGATCAAATTTTGAATCCATCAAGGCACTTATGAGATCTACCAATTACCTGGGTTGTTCCTCCCTTCTGGAATTACTAACTCTGGTGATTAACCAGTATTTACCAGAAGAAACACAAGAAAAGTCTTGGGATTATTTCCCTTATATCAAGTAAAATACAGATTTACATCCCTTTCCACAAAATCCACTATCACGATCTACACTGTCACACATATTGACTTTTGGTGCCGTTTTCCGTCCACTCATTCCTTCAACCGGTCACCCATAGATTAATTTTTGGTGCCCGTGACCTTTCACACACCAGAGATTGTCATTTTTGGTGTGGTACAGCTTATGCATGATGGATCCAAATATGCAACAGCAGTTTGAAAATCAAGTACAATTGCTCCAACAACAAAATCTGTTATTACAACAGCAGATACATGACATGCAACAACAGCATGCGTTGAGTCAACCATTGCCAGATAACGCTGAAGTTCCTAATAGTTCTCTACAAGCTATTGCTACCACCCTTAGCTTGGTTACACAGAGTGCAAATCTGCACAACATCAATAACATTGTTAAGCCTTTTTGTGGCGATCCGTCCACTTGTCGGCAGTGGTTACGTGACATTGAGAAATTTACTTCATTGATTCCATCAGCCACTGATGCCGATCGCAAACGTGTTGCCTTCTTATCATCTCAGTCACGTGTCACTAACTATCTACGTCGCCGTGCACAGTTATTTCCAGACGAGACCTTCGCCTCTCTACAGAAGGAGCTCATCCGCCGTTACTCTTCCGTTAAGGATCACCAACATGCTTGGACCTTGCTTCGCGGACTCCATCAGGACCGTCACGAGTCGGTTCAGTTTTATGCCGATAGGTTGTTAAACCTGGCTGAAGATGCTTTAGTGGAACCTTCCTCTGCATCTACTGATACGGAAAACCAACTTGTTGGCATTTTTATCGATGGTCTTCAGTCAGATGCGCTGAAACTTCATTTAATAAGGAAAGACCCACAGACAATCCTTGATGCCATACAACTAGCAATAAATGAAGACAATGTGAAGAAACGGTTTGCAAATAGACTTGGGCGTGAACCTCGTGCACACGAACACACAGATGAAGAGCCAATGGACATCAGTCATTACCGTCAGTCTTGGCAGCAACCATCCCTGTTACAGCCGTGCGATACTCCATTGCCGGGATCTTATCGCCAACAGTTTGTTCAGCGCACTCAACACCGACGTCACCCATCTGCTCTACAAGTTCAACAAGTAGCTCCAGTCATTTGCTACTTTTGTGGTTTGGCCGGACACACATCAAAAAGTTGTGTGCAGAAACAACATAATCTTAACAGGACCTTGAACCACGCTAGATCACAACCTCAACACCCGGTGAATGATCAACGTCAGCCGCACCAGCTCTCATGGTTACCATCCAACCCCATGCAACCACCTCGTGTCCCTCCACGTTCATTCAACCGTGGACAGTTCCACCCCCAACCTCTCATGGGCCAGAGAAACACATTCCGCCACCCGATAGATAGGATCGCGTCGTGTGGCTTTAACCCACCTCTTTTGGGCACTAGATCCTCTCGCAAAGCAAACACATTTCGTCACTTTCACAAGTCCTGTGAAAGTCCGAAAATTTTTTCTCCCTCTTCTACGGTCTCTCCGACTTCCATCTCTTATATCTCTCCTCCTTCGGTCACTCCTGACCCTTCTTCTTGCCTAATTGCCATTAATAAAAAGAATTATCGCGCTCTTGTGGATACTGGTGCTACTGTTAGTTTAATAAGAGAACAGTTATTTCGCCAGATCCGCAAACACGTACAATTCTTTCCTTCTTCCACTTCTTTAACTTCTGTCACTGGACAACCTTTGCGTTCTATTGGAACGGCTATCATTCGCCTCCAGATTGGATCTCAATCTCTTGCGCATCCTTTTATTGTTGCTAGTGGGATGACTAGGAATTTCATTGTTGGTCGTGACTTCTTTCTTCATCACAAAGTGCGCATTTACTTTGACTTGAAACAGATCCGTGTCAGTGGTGAGTTCATCCCTCTTCAGGATGATATCCACATTGCGTCTCTTGTTAGAGTTATTGCCCCTGTAACCTTAAAACCTCATTGTCTTACTATCGTTACTGGTCGGGTCAAACGGTCCGACTATATACCCTCAGGTCATTCTGTTTACATGGAACCTCTACCTGACTCAGACATCATCGATGATCCCTGTATCCATGTCGTCGATGGCATTGTCACTGTGTCCACGTCACGTGACTTTCCCCTTATGCTCCTAAATTCTTCAGGAAAACCTCTTACAATACCCAGAGGTACTATTGTTGCCCGTGTTACCAACCACTCCCAACTGTCTTCTAAACTCCCAACCCCCCCATACATGTTCTCTCAATGCTCCCTCCCTTCTGCATACCTGTCCTCCCCTGGGAAATGATAGACAATCTTCTTCCTTCAAGAAGCCTTCTCCTTGGAGTTTGAATACCATTAGTGCTGTTACACATGCGCGTTTACCACATGGTAACTACCCTCCTCAGCACTACTTATCTTCCTCTCCTACATTTTCTACGCCACCCCCTCCTTTACATTGGATGAAAGAAACGACATCTTCTCCTCCACCTCTCCTTCCACAAATTTCTCCTTCTCCCTCCTCCTCCCTGAATGTGCCACCCACACGCCTTGCTCAATTAATGGAGCAGGTGACAACTGACTCCCCACATGCCAGTCGCATTCGTCAGTTCGTCAAGAATAATCATGATATTTTTGCTCTCTCAGTCACTTCGATTATGGAAACAACAGCAGATGGATTGATTTGCCATTGCCCTAAAGACGCCAATAGGCGTGATGGGAAACAATGGCAGAGAAAACCTATCTGCTGTTGCCCTAAGACGCCACTAGGCGTAATGGCCACTGACTGCTTTGACGGTCGGTGGCTAAGGACGGAAGAAGAAGAAGAAGACATGGAACTGAAGAGAACCAATACTGTAACAATGGAAATCCATACCACCACTGAAGTGCCTGTCTCACTTAAGCCGTACCACACTCCACTTAAGAATAGGGAGATCGTGGAAAAATCGATTACGGATATGTTAGCAGCAGGTATCATTGAGAGATCCCGATCCTCCTGGTCTTCCCCCATTGTAATAGTCACTAAGAAGGATGGTACTAATCGCTTCTGTTGCGATTATCGGGCCTTAAATGCCATCACCAAAGTTATCTCATACCCCCTTCCTCGGGTTGATGATATCTTGGCAACCGTTGGCAAATCTAAGTGGTTTACTACCCTAGATGCCCGTTCTGGATTCTGGTGCATTCCGATGTCACCGGAAGCCAAAATGAAGTCCTCTTTTTCTACACATATTGGGAGTTACCAATGGAATGTCATGCCATTTGGTCTAAAGACCAGCCCTGCCACGTATATGTCCCTCATGGACGAAGTACTGAAGGGCATGCAATCTTACGCTTTGGCTTATGTTGATGACATCCTGATTCACACTCCAGGAACCCTTTACACACAAGGAGAAGAAGAAACATAACTTAGTCTCTCGCACTCTTTCATTCACTTGCTATTGATAGGATAACTTGTTGTGTTGATAATGAACACACTAATACAAGTTTTATTGACTTACATTACAAGCTAAATATATGAAAAAATGTATACATGTGCAAATAAACATGTGCTATACCTGGAAACAAGTATGGGATATAGGCATAAATATGCCCAAACTAAACTTAATCCTACAATGTACTGTAAAATGTGAGATGATCATGAATGAAATCAAATACTAATTAAGTGACTTGACTTAAATGACTCCACTGGATCTACCTATTTCTAGAGTCACTGTATACTGTGGTGACTTCTGAAGTTTCTACTTCGTTGGCTTGATCCTGTGAGAATGCATTAGGTATCACTGAAAACTACAATAGAGCGTTCTGTCAAGGACGGCTCTTACTTCTTACGGAAAAAATTGGCTATTCTTTAACACACTACAATGATGTTAGTGGGACAACAAAAGGTGTTGTTATAGTGATGGCCAACTGTCCTCCCCGTGTCGAATAGAATATCTGGAGCGATGACGTTTCGCTATTAGGCGGAAGCTGGCTAATCTTTGTTCTGTGGTCATCTTCCAGCGTATCATGGTTGTTTGCTCTTGGATGTTTTTTGCGTGGTTGGCTATCTGTGTATTGTAATCACTCCGTTTACCTCTGGTAACTTCCGATTTGCACTAATGGTTTGCCTGCCCTTGTCGATTGAATGTCTATCTTTGTATCAGTACTTGTGTTGGTACTCTTCACCTTGTGATGGCTTTTCCGCATCGCCTTATGTTGGGCTTTGCCTTTTACTGGTGGCTGCATTAGTGGTTTACATGTCGTTTGCGTGTAGATACTCTGTACTACGTATTATTACACCGTAATACGCCAGCGTTGATAATTAGACCTTTTACTGGTGAAGTTATCAAAAGCTCCCCAATCTCGTCGTCTTTACCACTGGGATGAATAAAATAATGAAGGCCGCATAAGTACTCAGATAATGCATCCTGTGACTGTAGTGTCATGTGTTTTCATGTCTTTTATAGCCTGTGTTTGCAATCCTACAAGTATAATCAATATACTCTTGTTCATTGCAACATTGATGTGGTAGTATAAGCATTCATGGTTTGAGAAAAATGAATGGTATTTACAATGTTCGTAATTATGTTAGCATAAATGGTTAAATAAAACAAAAATGATGTGTATTATTAATTCACAAGTATAGTATACTAACCTTGATTCTGTATACCGAATTATTAAAACATTAGTGCTATTCCAAGTGACTGCTGGAGTTCACTCTGTCTAAGAAACACTTCCACTTGAAGTACAGCATACGTTAAATCAAGTCGGCTGGCGGATTGCCTCTCTAGCAATGGCAGTGACTGTCTTTCCGTGGGTTATAAGGACTGCATCATTGCCCTTGGCTATTGCGGGAGTTGTTTCCCTGTTCGTCTTAAATCTTGCTGGACTTTCTATACTCCTGTAGTATGTTTCCCTTTGCCCATTTATTTTAGTGTCGCCTGCCTGTCTCCACTCATCTTTTCTGGTCATTCACTAGACCAGCGGTGGCCAAACTACGGCCCGCGGGCCAGATCCGGCCCGCCAACCAGTTTTGATCGGCCCGCCAACCCGTTTTGGCCGGCCTCTTATTGTTGATTGAAGCCACACTCTTCACAATGAAATAACACACAAATGGATGTTTGAAATAAATAATTACTTGCCATATTACAAATTACAAAACAAAGTAAAACAACAGATTCATTATATTTTTTAAACAGTAATTTCAGTTCGAAGACTGGTATACATGTCTTGGCAGATGTGCAGTACAGTAGTTTGCCGTTGCTTTATGTACGTGGCTCATTATATATGTAAAACTAAATCTCAGAACGTTATTTTTTAAGGATTTTATAGGTCTGGCCCTCTAGTGTTACCCTTTACCATAATCTGGCCCTCGGCCAACTTTAGCTTGGCCACCACTGCACTAGACCATCGTTAACTAAATACTTCATTCTCCTTCCCATGGGAAATGTCCAGTTAATTGTACAAGTTAACTTCCTTGAGCCAATATGCCCAGACCGATTGTCACTTCCGTTACATGGTTAATTTGTAGTCTGTTGTTACTAACGTTGAGCGGGACGATGTGTTATGAACTAATCTCCTTGAAATTGGCTACTCTCCCTAGTTCTATGAGGAAAGTTGGCTGGCGTAAACATTAGGTATTGTCACGAAATGGATTTAGGACTAGAGACTGTCTACCTATAGTGACAAGACACTAGTGAGAAGGAAGACTGGAAAATTAGATTCAGATAGAAATATAGTGCAAAAAGTGAAAGTTGAGACCATTGGCTCCGAGGTTGAGAACCGAGGTTGATTCTTTCCTCGCCACTTCGGACGTTTAAATTGCTATGGCCTCGAACCACCTCTAACTACCCTATGGGGATAAGGTTCAATTAAGATTCACAAACACCAAGGTACAGACAACATATAGCTACTGTACTAAAGGAAATGACTGATGCCAGCTACAATTTATACAAGTTTATTATACACCTATAAACAAACATATGCATTGTCAAATACAAAAAATGCGAGGATGCCCACCTGAAACAAAATCAAGCACAGTTAAAAAATGCATCAACCCCAACCCTTCTCCCACAATTGCAACCTGTATGGAGAAAGAAGGTAAGGTTAACTGAAATGAACTACACTGCACTTGATGTCGCCTACACTCCAAACTAGCTGTTCTAAATGCTAACTCTAACTCTAAGTCCACTGATAGCTGGAACGACGGCGAAGTGACCACACAATCTCTGCACAGACTTCGGTTCTACACAGCCTATCCTGGAATCTCCTGAACACAACTAACTGCACCTCTAAATTTCAGCAGCTGTCCTCTGCTATGATTCACCAAAACTAACAGTTCTGCCTATCTGTGCTGACTTCAGTAGAGAGAATGTTTACCCTCTCTCTCTCCACTAACTCTGGAATTGATGACTGAGGTTTAACAGAACCCCACTGGATTCTGGACTGGAACTGTAGCTGACTTCTACCACTCTGAAATTACCTGCCCGAGTACCTATAACTGGGCCGTCGGCTTTATTATGGCCGTGAAGAAACGAACATAAAAATTACCACAACGCTGGCAGCCTGCCAAATCTGCGTGTGTAACGAGCGTCAGAGCTCAGGATTTATCCACAAAATCCTATTCGCTGGAAAATGTCTTCCCCTGGCTGGGAAAACGTATTTTCTTCCTCTCCTTCCACTACTGGCAACTAACGTAAAACCCTTGCGGTTCTGCGAATGCCCCAACTTTGCCGTGGGAGAAATTTTGTGGTCTCAAAATTCCGCTCTCATTCCCACAAAAAGCCGGCACCTGCTGTTTAGACAAAAGCAAAAACAACAGCTAAACAAAACGTTAATACTCTATTACAAATAACAATTAACTTCCTGACAAACCCTTAAGTCTTTAACACTTAAGTCTCCCCCGTCTATAATCAATACAGCTCCCCTACTCTTTCCCGTTATGCACCACCATACAAAATCATGCAAACAAAGTCCGCTCCCCCACTGAGCTCCCTTCTCTACCTGAGCCCACAAGGTAAACATTGGCTAACCCAGATCGCCTGTTCTGCCTGACTAACTCCGAGCAACAACAATATTTTCAATGGCCCGTCTGGGCAGACGTACTGTGGCCTACTTCTTACGCTGACACTAATGCCGTAATGTTTAACACAACTAAAACTAGCCTTCTCTAGGAATTCCTAAAATTCCCGTCAATAATAGTAATCACATTCAAAATGTAATACAAAATAATTCCCTTAAAAATTACTTCTCCCCTCTTCTGAATTCACAGAACAATAATGCACAATCAATAACATATAATCCTGTTTACGCTAGCATCTACCTGCCGTCAAAAGTTATACATAACCCCCGATTATCAAATTGAAAACCCCGTAGTTCAGCCACGTGGTGCCGCAGTTTTTCAACCACGCGCTCCTGCATACATTCATTACTGATAGCACACATGTGCTCCAATTAATATGGCCACGCAATATCTTTAAAAAAAGGACACTGGTGCAAATCCTGATCTAGCATCTATAATCTTAATCTAGAATAATACTGTCCAATTCCCTACACCCCCATTCTAAACACATAAAGAAGAACCATAAAGCAGATGAGATCAAACTCCCTCGTGATCTCATCTTGAAAAAACGTAAATAATAGAAGGAGAAGAAACATGGAGAAGGATTACCTGTAATCCCTCCTAGAAATAGTGTATAAATAATGCAAAGAGAAAGACATGGGGCCTTCTGAAAAAATAAATTACAGTATAGTATCACATTACTCCCCCCTTTTTGAAGTACGGGATTCCGTGCTAGATTACTGGAACTTGTATTCTTTTCAGACTGGCCCCTATCTAGGTCTCCAGAGCTGTTGGTATGCCCTAAAGTTGTAAGATCACAACTGGTGAATACCGCCTTGCGACCGCAACACAAATGGTCGCTCTTCCTCTTTTCTCTCCCTCTGTCTTTGAATCGCTCTGCAACTGGCAGGCGGCTGGGCCAATCAACCATAACATACCTCCTTCCTTTGTGAACCTGGCCATGTTTACCTAATTTACTCCTGCAGGGGTTCGTCCTGATAAGTGTGCTTGGCCATGGGGGAGTACAGCTCCCGCACAACCCCTTGACCACTGTACAGGTAATTAGCGGGTTATGTGCTGTCCGATAAAGGCTATTCGCTGGGTGTTTACGTTTGTATGGCCTGTACCTGGTTGACCTGAGATACCTGCGGCCGACTGTAATGTCCCTCGAGCGAGA
>JAMPIV010009835.1:0-230090 GCA_024509875.1 Oreohelix idahoensis | reverse complement strand
GGGTGAAAGTTATCCTGAGCATCAATTAGAATCATCCTAAGTAAGGCCAACAATCTATTTAATGAATTTTAAGTGTTGAATATAAAGTCCGACATGAGTATGTCGTGCGCCTTCTTCTTCTTCTTCTTCTTCTTCTTGCGATCGCATCTTTGATGATTACACCGTCAGACGAGTTCTCATGATGAATTCGACTGTTGTTTGAAGTTCCTCTTTAACTCCATATAGCTTTGAGTTTAGTGTTGAGTCATTGGGCCCGTATATCTTTCTTAACTGGTCATACAGAGGACAGTCCTGTAGAACATGCTCAGCAGTTTGTTCGTTTAATCCACATGTGCACAGTGGTGAAGCAGACAATCGTAGCTTGTGCATGTGTTTATTCAGTTTGTTATGCCCTGTGTCGTGCGCCAATTGGAGATCAGTCTCCAAGCAATTTCTTTATTTTAGGAAATTATTGTCCCGGTTCTGTAGTTAAGCAGCCACTTTGTCTCTGTTCTTTATTCTCTTGAAACCCCCAGTAGCTCTAACTCGACAGCTGCTGAATTTGCAACTATTACTATTGGCTGTGAGATGGAACAATTATTTTTCACAGCGTCAACAAGAGAAGAATGTTTCAAACAAGTTTAAATGCGTGTACTGACCAATGTAACATGTCTTTGATGTATGCGAATGGCCTGCCTTAGTGGCACTAGTAGCTAACTTTTATCGCTCCTTATACACAGCTCTTGCGCGCCGCCAAAAGCTATCAATTCACGGCTTATGTTGGCGTGTATTTTACTTGGCATGAAAAAAAAAAAAGAAATTGTGAATGATACAAAAAGTGCTCGTTGTCAGAAGATGACAGAAACTTGCAAGTAAACTGCACGGCAACATAAGCCTTGAACTGCGGGGTGAAGGGCTTGATGACCATAAACACTCTATGGTTTTTTTTTTTTTTTAATATTAATGAAGAAAAATATCCCGTTCAACCTCTGATGGGTTATAATTAGGATATATATTGTTTTCAATTTCAAATAATATGAACAACTGCCGATATGAGAAAGTGGCATCACACTTGTCAAATCATTGTAAATAGGGAAAATCACAATTACCAATTATGCTTCAATGTTTAAAACCAAAAAAAAAAAAAACGAACAAAATCAAGCAGAAACTCTGAACAAGAATAATATTAAGGTGTATAAGTATTTAAATAAATAACACAATATTTAATAATATTAAGGTGGATGGGTGTAAAATCCTGGTGGTTCCAGTTATATAACTGACTTTAACAGATATTTAATTGACTTTCATCTGTTAAAAGTAATCTACGTTGTGAGAACAGCATCAGACCTTCACATTCCCAACTACTATATATTAACCTTTGTTCGTGTTAAATATTGTTCGACTATATTATGCAGTTCCCTAGGTCTGTCTATTCTTAACACTTCTTCTGTATTTATAGGTAATTTTGATGCCTGCAAATAATCTAATATTGGTATTCTCATTTGTTCATACCTCTTACATTTTAACAAGAAATGTTCTATATTATTGTCTTTGTCGTGGAATATTCTAATCCACATATATAAATTATCAAGTAAATATAAAGCCTAATAAATACATATAATAAATAAAGGAAGAAGAATGGTAAAGAACAGTGCTGTCACAATGACAGTACTCGAAATCCCCCTTGTTTTCTGCTTCGTCTGCAAATTGTAACGCTTTCACGTTGATAGTAAAAGCTTACTATATTATTACCCGCTTTCTTCAATGAAACGTGTGCTGTATTTCTTGGAAAAACATTGAGATACCAAGCTGAACAATGACCTAATTTTAATATTTCATTCATTCCATTTTATACACGGCGGAACGAACGAACAGATGGACTAAAGGATAAAGAGAGAGGGAGGGCTGAAAATCAGGAACGCATGCAACACGCGTCGCGCGATACACAAATGCTGCCATCACGCGTGTAAGACTGCATGCACTAACTTTTTTTCAGACGGACAGTGATAAATTCACTACCCTTCCCAGAGTTAGGTTTTAAAATCATAAAAAAACGCTTATTAGGAAAGATAACAATAGATGGGTTTACGTTTGAAAACATTACAGTACCCAGACAGCACATCTTCGAAACAGGAGGTAGAAGGAATTGCATATCTTGAACGCAGCCACGTAGCTCTTTTAAATTTGGATATTTGGGTTCCTTAGGGCTTGCTGACAAAGAATATGTAAAAACGTTACGCAAATAGTCCAGGAATTAATAAATTATAACCAAAATAAAATAGTGGGGATGCCTGACAACATAAAATCATTTCTGCTCATAAAATTTTTTTATAACGTGTTTGAACAAAACCTTACGTTACAGAAATAGCCTACCATGTAAACTCCAAATTGATTGGAGCGCAACAAATGAAAGACTAACCACGATTGGTCGGGCTATAAATACTATCTTTCGTTGTTAGGGGAGACGTGAAAAGGTAACATTTTTTCAAACACTTGTCGAAACGTGGCTCGATTGGCTAGACTCGCTGATATACTCACTTAGGAGCGTTAGTTCGAGACCACTAGTGCAAATAATCTTGATAAAGCAACAGTGCGTTGAAGCCAGCTCATATTTGTGTTAAATAAAAGCCTGGAACATAAGCAGATGGGAATTTGTGCCAGTAAATGTGCCAGAATTCATTGCTAATCAACGTATCTGTGTTTATTCTATGAATTGTGGTAAGCTTGAACCATTCAGTATCTTTTAATGAAAATTGAATGTAAATTGTTAATTTATGCCTGTATATATATGTGTAGTTCAGTGGCAAACAGGAGATAAAGCCTATAATGCTCCAGCCTGAACAGAGGGTGTCGGAGGGAAGTAAAACGGCATGGAATGGCCAAATAGTACACTGACACCTGGATGATTGACTAGAAAGAAATAATGCTGGAAGTGCAGAGGCGTGGTAACCATTAAGGAGGTAAATACTGGTATAAAGTATTTCAGATGAAGCTGACAGTTGGCCTAACGCTCTGAACTCAATGTTTGTGATGTATTGTGATCAGTGTAAAAAGAGAGTATAAGTTAGTTATGAAGTAGAAGGTACATCCTTCTTGTTTACAGGGACCGTGGTCTTGATGGTACTGAGCAGCACCTGGTCAGAGCTTTGCTGAATCCAGAGTCGGACAGCATACTCCTTGGTCTTTTTAGCTATCAGTGAGGTGTCTCCAGAGCCCAGGGGAGAATTCGAGCAGAGGAGTCCTTTCCTGCCGCCATCACGCAAGATAAGCTGATTTGGCCAGCTGAGCTCAACATTATGTCCCCTCATCTTGAAATGACTTTGTAAAAATAACATTCAGAGGGGAATTTAATTGTCTTAATATCAGGAACTGAGAACATCTCCAATACTAGTCCCTAGGACAAACTATTGAAGTCATGATGACAAATACCAACAGAGCTTGAACAAAACAAAACCAGTATTACCTCATATTACCACTACACAACTGACACACATAGGATATTTTTAATAATATATGTCATTACAATATTCATATTGATAAAGTCTGTACATATACTTGTAATTAAAATTGATTGTGATTCCTGGTTCCTTTGTATTTGAATCAGGACACATATACCTTTATGACAAAAATGAATACATATTGTTATTTGAAAAGTTATCAGTGACTCCTTAAGATATTCTCATAGAGTGTTATATGTATGTGAGTGTCACCGTGTTGTCAAGAGTAGTGGATTAAATTAAATTGTTTATCTGTCTGTTGTTGTGACTTACACTTCATCATACACATACCCTAGACACATAACGTAGTCATCACACTATTCCAGAATAATTCTGACTGAGATATATAGATAGGTGGTAGCAAGTAAGGTTATCTATAATACACTACTCTTAATAGATATAGATACCTTCACAGCTGATCTCAGTCAGTACACTAAGTCCCCTATAAATATTTATAACATCCCACTTCACCACATATATTGGGGTCTCGCTCTTGGGATTTTGAATCTTTACCTATTAAAAATATTGGGGGTAATTCACTTCAGGGAATATAAGAATTAAAAGGTATCCTTGGGTGGAATTGAATAAGGTTGAGCTCACGGTGCCTGTGTTGTCCATTAGATATATTTAGAGATTAAATTGTTGGTTAGACATTGTAGAAATTTACCTGATAGACAATGGCGGACCTGGCCAAGTTTCGATCTGCTGCTGTACAGACTGCAAAAGAGTTAGGATTAGATGGGCAAGTTATGGTTGCCTATGTCACTACGGAATGTGACAAATTTATTGAACGCGAAGAAAGAAGATTAGAAAAAGAGGCCGAAAGAAAGTTAGAGGCTGAGACTAAGAGGTTGCAGATTGAGGCTGACAAAGAGGCTAAGAAATTGGAAGCAGAAAGAGAAGACAAAAGATTAGCTGCAGAAAGGGAAGAGAAGAAATTAGCTGCAGAAGAGAAGAGATTAGCTGCAGAGAGGGAAGCAGAAAAGGAGGAGAAAAGATTACAAAGGGAACATGAATTACGACTAAGGGAGTTTGAGTTTCAGGGCCATGCTCCTGAAAATGGTGCCAGTCCCTTTGCCTCTGATGCCACTGCTAGCCAAGGAGCCTCAACCTCAGCTATGAATTTTCATTTAGATCATTTTGTTGAGAAAGACGATGATATAGAGAGCTACCTAAATAGGTATGAACTATTAGCTACCACGTATGGGTTAGAGAGAGAAAGGTGGAGCTTAAAGTTATCTCAGGGACTTCGTGGGGCAGCTTATGAAGTTTTTGCAAAAATGAGCAGAGGTGATCAGGAAAATTATGACATGCTAAAGCAGGCTCTTTTGTTAAGATATGAAAAGAATGCTGAATTTTATAGGAAAAAATTTAGGAATGCTAAACTACTGTCAGGTGAAACCTATCACCAGTTCTCTGCACGAATAGAGACATACTTGGAGAAATGGACTTCTCTGGGGAAAACCCAAGATCTTAAGGAAATGGTCCTTATAGAGCAATTAAGAGAGTCCATGGCTCCAGACCTGAGAAAGTTTCTCATGGAACAAGGTGCAGAGAGGCTGGGTGAGTTGCTAAATGTTGCTGAAAGGTATCAAGCAGCTCAAGCAGAGGTAACAGGTAATAAAAAGAAACAAGTGGATAACTTTAGGGCACCACAGAACTTTAATAAATTTGATCCTAAGGATCAAAATAAAGGTAAGCACCAATTTGATAGGCCACGGTATGACAATAAAAATAAATTCCCACAATTCGATGAAAGGAAATATGATGAAAGAAAATCTTTCAACCAAGGAAAAAGGTGGTGTAAGAATTGTCAGATGGACAATCATGACACTGACCGTTGCAGAAGGAAACCTGTGTATATGGCAACCCTTCAGGTCAGGTCGACCTCAAGACAGGAGGAGGATATTATGTTAGATACCACTCCAGAAGAGATGAGGAAGGCACAGGCTGGGGATAAAACACTCAAGCCTTGTTTCAGAAAATTGTCAACTTCTCATACAACTCCAGGCAAGGGAGATTTTTACATGAAAAACAAGTTGATGTATAGGAAGACTGGAGCTAGATCCAAAGGTCAGGGACAGCTGGTACTTCCTAAAAGATATAGGGCAGACTTAATAAGGAGCTTACATGTGAAACCAGATGGGGACCATGAGAAGATAGGTACCATCATTCAAAAGGTGGCTCACAATTATTATTGGCCCAAAGCAAGATGGGACATTGAGAATTTTGTAGAAAGGTGTAGCATAGCACATGAGGGAACACCCACAAGTGGGAACATGGATCAGGACCTGGACACGCCACGGGGCAAAATTAGGCCTGATAATAAAAAGAAATATAGATTTGATAAAGTGGACCAAATGGAATGGGAAGCCCCTTTTCACGGACAAGCTTCACTTAACTGTTTTACAATGGCCACTATGCGGAGAGTGCAAAGAGATGTCTTACCCCAGGATAAGCCGACAATCCCTCAATCGGACTTAAACCAACTGGAGGAAGAAGATGTAGAGAGGAAATCTCTCATCAAGAATTTTAAGAGGGGAGAAAGCCCCAAGACAAGAAAAATTGGTAGCGGTCGTTTTGTGAATGATAATTCTGGGAGGAAAAATCATCACTATAAAGCTTCGAGTGGAAGAGACCATACCGGTGCATGGACAAATAGGTCCACACAATTAAAGGTCCACATGTAGCTATGTTAAGAACGTGGACTGATGAAAAGGCAGAGGAAAACATTATATCTTCATACCAATATGTGAATGAGCTGACCACTCGGTTAAAAACTGGCTGGAAACTTGCCAATGAAAATTTGAAACAAGCCAGGAAGAAACATGCTGCCTATTATAACAGGAAGGCGAAAGACAGAAATTTGACTGTGGGAGAGAAAGTACTGCTTCTTTTGCCCGGGAGTCAGAATAAGTTACAAATTGGATGGCAGGGTCCATATACAGTTCTAGAGAAGGTGTCTAGAACAAATTATAAGATAGATAAGAAGGGGAAAGAAAAAATCTATCATGTGAATCTCCTGAAGAAATATTTGGAAAGAGAACATCAGGAAGAGACACACTTGTTGACCTTGTCCATCGCCATGGAGATGAAAAAGGAACCACTTTCATCATTTGAATATCCATTACACCCCTGTGAGACAGCAGCACAGGTGAAAATCAGTACACATTTAACGAAAACTCAGAAAGAGAGAGTGCAACAGGTTCTAAATAATCATGCAGAGGTGTTAACAGACCGACCAGGGCATACAAACCTATTGGAATATGATATGAAACTGATAGACCCCACACCTGTCTGTATGAAACCATATTCGATTCCGTTTGCTAAGGAGAAAGCTTTGAAGGAAGAGATAGACTATCTGTTGAAGGAAGGAATTATTTCGCACAGTGAATCCTCATATAGTTCCGGTGTGGTACTCTTAAGGAAGCCCTCTGGAGAACATAGACTCTGTATAGATTACAGGAGACTGAATGCTATTACAGAAGGACAGGTGGATCCATTGCCGGATACAAATCAGCTGTTTGCCAGACTAAATAAAGCTAAATATTTCTCAAAAGTGGATCTGAGTAAAGGATACTATCAGATTCCAGTAAAGCCTGAGGTTAGACCATACCTAGCTTTTAGTACTTCAGAAGGACACTATGAGTTTAATAGATTGCCATTTGGATTGAAGAATGCGCCTAGTGTCTTCTCTAGAATGATGAGAAAATTATTGGACCCTCTGAATAATCCATGTATAACAAATTTCATGGATGATATCCTGATAGCCACAGAAACATTTGAGGAACATATTGACTCTCTGAACATGCTGTTTAATCGACTTAGGGAGGCAAATTTAACAGCCCGACCCACCAAATGTTGCGTTGGATGTAAAGAATTGGAATTTTTGGGACACACAGTTTATCAGGGAAACATGACCCCTGACCCAAAGAATTTAGAGAAACTACAGAAAGCCCCGAGACCACAAACCAAAAAGGACGTGAGATCCTTTGTCTCATTATGTGGTTTCTACCAGAAGTATATCAAAAACTTTAATTCCATATGTGCACCGTTAACTGAATTGACACGTAAAGGACATCCAGATCGCATTACATGGACACCACAATGTGAAATGACTTACCAAGAATTGAAGGAAAAGCTCACAAGTAAACCCATTTTGAAATTACCTGACTTAAGTCAAGAATTCATAGTAAGGACGGATGCAAGTAATATTGGGTTAGGTGCAACTCTACTACAGAAATCAGATGCATTGGATGGGGAATTAAGCCCAGTGGCATATGCTAGCAGAAAATTGAATAAAGCCGAAATCAATTACTCAACTAGCGAAAAAGAATGTCTTGCAGTAATATGGGCAATAAAGAAATTCAATATTTATCTGTATGGGAAGGCCTTTAAGTTGCAAACAGACCACAAACCTTTATCGTTTCTAGCACAGGCTAGGCATGAGAACTCCAGGTTACTCCGATGGTCTTTACTTTTGGCTCCATATAATTTTAGCATTGAGTATATATCTGGAAAAACAAATTTGGGAGCGGATTTTTTAAGCCGCCATCCGTGTGAGGAGAATCACCGTAAACCCCAGAACTAATAATAAATTTCTCTATGTGTATATAGAATAAAGGACTGACATATAATGTCTGTTTGAAGAGGGGAGATGTCGTGGAATATTCTAATCCACATATATAAATTATCAAGTAAATATAAAGCCTAATAAATACATATAATAAATAAAGGAAGAAGAATGGTAAAGAACAGTGCTGTCACAATGACAGTACTCGAAATCCCCCTTGTTTTCTGCTTCGTCTGCAAATTGTAACGCTTTCACGTTGATAGTAAAAGCTTACTATATTATTACCCGCTTTCTTCAATGAAACGTGTGCTGTATTTCTTGGAAAAACATTGAGATACCAAGCTGAACAATGACCTAATTTTAATATTTCATTCATTCCATTTTATACACGGCGGAACGAACGAACAGATGGACTAAAGGATAAAGAGAGAGGGAGGGCTGAAAATCAGGAACGCATGCAACACGCGTCGCGCGATACACAAATGCTGCCATCACGCGTGTAAGACTGCATGCACTAACTTTTTTTCAGACGGACAGTGATAAATTCACTACCCTTCCCAGAGTTAGGTTTTAAAATAAAATCATAAAAAACGCTTATTAGGAAAGATAACAATAGATGGGTTTACGTTTGAAAACATTACAGTACCCAGACAGCACATCTTCGAAACAGGAGGTAGAAGGAATTGCATATCTTGAACGCAGCCACGTAGCTCTTTTAAATTTGGATATTTGGGTTCCTTAGGGCTTGCTGACAAAGAATATGTAAAACGTTACGCAAATAGTCCAGGAATTAATAAATTATAACCAAAATAAAATAGTGGGGATGCCTGACAACATAAAATCATTTCTGCTCATAAAATTTTTTTATAACGTGTTTGAACAAAACCTTACGTTACAGAAATAGCCTACCATGTAAACTCCAAATTGATTGGAGCGCAACAAATGAAAGACTAACCACGATTGGTCGGGCTATAAATACTATCTTTCGTTGTTAGGGGAGACGTGAAAAGGTAACATTTTTTCAAACACTTGTCGAAACGTGGCTCGATTGGCCAGACTCGCTGATATACTCACTTAGGAGCGTTAGTTCGAGACCACTAGTGCAAATAATCTTGATAAAGCAACAGTGCGTTGAAGCCAGCTCATATTTGGTTTAAATAAAAGCCTGGAACATAAGCAGATGGGAATTTGTGCCAGTAAATGTGCCAGAATTCATTGCTAATCAACGTATCTGTGTTTATTCTATGAATTGTGGTAAGCTTGAACCATTCAGTATCTTTTAATGAAAATTGAATGTAAATTGTTAATTTATGCCTGTATATATATGTGTAGTTCAGTGGCAAACAGGAGATAAAGCCTATAATGCTCCAGTCTGAACAGAGGGTGTCGGAGGGAAGTAAAACGGCATGGAATGGCCAAATAGTACACTGACACCTGGATGATTGACTAGAAAGAAATAATGCTGGAAGTGCAGAGGCGTGGTAACCATTAAGGAGGTAAATACTGGTATAAAGTATTTCAGATGAAGCTGACAGTTGGCCTAACGCTCTGAACTCAATGTTTGTGATGTATTGTGATCAGTGTAAAAAGAGAGTATAAGTTAGTTATGAAGTAGAAGGTACATCCTTCTTGTTTACAGGGACCGTGGTCTTGATGGTACTGAGCAGCACCTGGTCAGAGCTTTGCTGAATCCAGAGTCGGACAGCATACTCCTTGGTCTTTTTAGCTATCAGTGAGGTGTCTCCAGAGCCCAGGGGAGAATTCGAGCAGAGGAGTCCTTTCCTGCCGCCATCACGCAAGATAAGCTGATTTGGCCAGCTGAGCTCAACATTATGCCCCTCATCTTGAAATGACTTTGTAAAAATAACATTCAGAGGGGAATTTAATTGTCTTAATATCAGGAACTGAGAACATCTCCAATACTAGTCCCAAAAGACAAACTATTGAAGTCATGATGACAAATACCAACAGAGCTTGAACAAAACAAAACCAGTATTACCTCATATTACTACTACACAACTGACACACATAGGATATTTTTAATAATATATGTCACTACAATATTCATATTGATAAATTCTGTACATATAACTTGTAAGTAAAATTGATTGTGATTCCTGGTTCCCTTTGTATTTGAATCAGGACACATATTCATTCATAACAGCAATGAATACATATTGTTATTTGAAAAGTTATCAGTGACTCCTTAAGATATTCTCATAGAGTGTTATATGTATGTGAGTGTCACCGTGTTGTCAAGAGTAGTGGATTAAATTAAATTGTTTATCTGTCTGTTGTTGTGACTTACACTTCATCATACACATACCCTAGACACATAACGTAGTCATCACACTATTCCAGAATAATTCTGACTGAGATATATAGATATGTGGTAGCAAGTAAGGTTATCTATAATACACTACTCTTAATAGATATAGATACCTTCACAGCTGATCTCAGTCAGTACACTAAGTCCCCTATAAATATTTATAACATCCCACTTCACTACAGTCTTGAAGACATCCTGCGCAGTAAGGTTCTTCTATTCTGAAATAGCCTTTTCCCAGCTGTAGTCTGAGAAGTTTCTTATTACTGGGAATTTTCAATTCCATAGATATCTGACATTTTCTTGTTGGAGCCTTGAACATCTTATATGCATGTCTTCCTTTCAGATTTTTCTCCCACTCTGCTTTCCATTCATCTGTTATTAAATCTTTAATTAAGCTCTTAATCTCTGATTTACTCATCCCTACATTTATTAGATTTTTATCAGATCTACCTTTCTTGGCTTCTTTATCTGCCTTTTCATTTCCCTCTATGCCAACATGTGAAGGTATCCAAGCAATTAAGACTGAACATCCTCTGGAATATAAGTATGTAGTAGCCAGAAATATCTCCTCTGCTATATGAGGTCTACTACATTCTCGTAAGTTTCTAAGTGCTTGAATTGTTGAAAGAGAGTCAGTTAAAACTGTTAAATTATTGGGAGGGTTATTAGAGAATATTTCTGGTGCTTTTAGTATTGCCACCATCTCTGCAGTGAAAATGGATGTATTTTCCATGATACTATATTCTTTTGCCATTTTCCATATTGGAATATATATTCCTATCCACAATTTGCCATCCTCTCCCTTGGATCCATCTGTGTATACAGTAATGCTGTCTTTTGATAGTTGTTGTATATATTTATTGGCTGTGTTTTTAATATTTTCTATATTATTTGTTTTCTTAAGTATTTCTGCTAGGTAGTAGTCCGTGTCTGGTTTCTTGATCTCCCAGGGTGGAATCACTGGCTTGTATTCACAACTGTTATTAATTGATGTAATTAAAGTACCCAGATGGACAATTTCCTCCATACACTTCCATCCTGTAGGGTATCTAGTGGTATTCATTGGATTGACCTGAGTTGTTAGTTGGAATCTGGTAAAAGCTGTATATGCTGGGTGAGACTTATCTAACATAACTCTGTTCATGTAATTTAGTCTTAACTCCTTTCTCCGTAATTCTAAGGGTAGAATTCCTAAATCCACCTCTATAGCTCCCATTGATGTTGATCTGATTGCACCTGCGATTGTACATAAAGCCTGATGCTGAATTCTGTCTAATTTAATTTTGTTACTGTGTGCAGCAGTCATATATTATCCTTCCATAATCTATTTTTCCTCTAATAAAAGATTTATAAAAAGTGAGCATTGCCTTAGTGCTTGCACCCCATCCATTACCTTTCAAATATCTTAATAAGTTAGTCAAACGCCACCAGGCGTGATGGCCACTGACTGCTTTGACATTTGGCGGCTAAGGATCAGACGAGAGACTCTATGGTAGCTTCTCCAACCAGCGCAAGAAATTTGAATATTACATTGTTGTAAGAATGTGCCTATCGCACAAAATTGGGTTTTTGCAAAAATATATGGATGACCAAACATTTCCTCCCATGTTGTGGCTCTCACAGGTCGCCTGGTTGGCCACCCCTAATATATAGTCTACAATTTTAGGCAGTGTATTCAATTGCAGCCATCTGCTTATGACATCATCCCTTCAAGTCTTTTATTGTAAGACCATGAAAACATTTGTAATTGTGTGTGATTGTGCTTGTATTAAAGGTTTACTTACTGGTATAATAGTAAAAATAGCCACTTCAGTCTTCTTCTTCTTCTGCGTTCGGTTTGTAGTCATGCTAAATCTGCAGGCCTGTCGCCAGGACGAAGTCCACAGTCTTTTCCAGGTCGGCGCGGCAGCCCCATAGCTTCTGCTGGAGCTCATCACCTTTTGGCCAGGTCGCACGTCGCAATTTATCATGGGTTGGACAGTTCTGGAGAATGTGTTCTGGAGTCTGGATACCAGTTCCACATGGGCATTCATTTGTGTGGGATATCTTGAGGCGATAGAGATGTCCAAGTAATCTGCAGTGGCCGGTTCTCAGGCGGAACATTGTGGTCTGTTGGTATCTGTTTAGATGGTGTATTGGGTCATCTCTGCTGTATGTATCCCCTTCCTCCTTCCACTGGTTTTTGTACTTGTTGTGGATGATGGTTTTTGCTTCCCGATAGGGCAATGGGTGGCTGTATTGTTCCATTTTACTGCCACTTCTTGATAGAGCATCTGCTTTCTCATTACCAGCGATTCCACAATGGGCAGGTAACCACTGAAGGGATATGGTTGATGACCTTTGGATGATGTTAAGCTCAGATCTGATCTCATTCATCATGTTATCATTTCTGGTGTTTTGTATTGATTCAAGTAATGATCTGCAGTCAGTGAAGATTACTATCTTAGCTTGTGGCTGCTGTTCAGGTCTGGTGAGGATCTTCAGGGCTTGCAGTAGTGCCACTTCAGTAATAACTGCCTATGGGCATGCGCCCTTTAGCTGACAGACCTCAGCTGCTTATTTTCCTGGTGTTCTTGTCGACGTTTTCTCCTCTCTACTGCTTGCCGTGAGAGCTTCTTTTCGCCCAATCTGAGGCGATGCCGTAGAGAGCATCGCCACTGGTACTTACTTGTGTATATATATATATATGTTTGTGTGTGTTTGTGTACCTGTTATATTTTAGTTGGAAGTGCTTCATGTTATTGTCTTGTAGACATTCTGCACACTATGATTCTTATATCTTAAATATCTTGTTTCTAGTTGGTGTTAGAGCAGTTTCTTATTGTTGAGAATTTTAATTCATTAGATACTTAGCATGTTCTTGTGGGAGATTTGAACACGTCTTCCTTTTAGATGCTTGTAAAAAAAAAATCAGCAACTGATTATAGGAGTCGATGACAATGATGTGCCCAAACACAGCTAAAAGCTATGAATGTAAAATCCGCATCTCTTCAAAACATAATACTTCCACACAAGAATATTTAAAGTTTTCATATTAATAACTTCTGATACTTTTCTTCCCCAACCCTTCAATTCTATTTTAATAGCTTGTTCAATGATATTTAAAAAAAAAAAAAAAAAAATACACCTTTCGTGATGCAAACTGGCAATAAATCGTCATTTTGTATCCTCGTTGGTTTTGCACACGACGATATTACCAGGTACTATAATAGACTTTTATCCTGAAGATGTTTATACGCGTGAAAGTAAAATTTAAGCTCTTAACTTAAACGAACCCACCAGATGTTTTATTTATTTATTTTTTTGCTCATGAAACCTTATGAACAGCTCTTTCCAAGTAATATAGCCTTTATTAAAAATTCACTGTGCAGTGAAGTATATATTTTTTTTATTGTTACTAGATTTTTGATATTTTAATAAATTTCAATGTAGGCCTAGGCCTAAACACTTGTAATCAGTTCAGTAATGCGCGAGAATTTAAAAAAAAAAACTAGTTTAGGCCTAATAATTCAAAATAAAATAAAAATATTGTTAAAAAATGTGTCCTCATTCGTACAGCGATCCCTACTATAATTCTACGCGGTCCCTTTTCAGAAAGCTGACTACCATGGTTGTCAAGAGCAAAATTTAAGCCCTACACAAAAGGGACTCCACTCTAAATCACTTTTTTCATAGTCACTGTATTGAATCACACGTGCACAAAATAAATAAATAAATATATATATAGGCCTATAGGTAGGCCTATATAAATTGAAGAGAAAAACAAACCCTAACTGCTGCGAAACAACACATAACTACACATATTCACTGCGGAGCAAAAAGGTACGAGTAATAGGAAATTACCTTTTCTGTAAAGTCTAGGCTATAAATTTCATGGATAAATTGCTATTATTTTATTGCTAGTTGTGAACCAGTGTTATATAATAAACCACCACAGTTTGATTAGGCATTATTCAACAGGATACTAAGTGTTTTGTATCGGCAGGCAGTTTGTAAATTGATCTGGACGACTGCAATTGCTAGATATTCGTATGAAGCCGAAACTAGCACATGACTGTGTCATTAACACATTAACTACCGAATTGAAAAACACACTGTGGCCGAATTATATTTTTTCCCATTTTCATTCCGTAGGTGTTTGCACAAAGTAAGCTGTAGTTTTCGTAATTGTTTACAGATTTTTATGAATTACACGTCATTTTAAAGATAAATGAATGCACTATTACAATAAACACCGGTTGTAACTCTAATAGAGGTTGTTGCTATTTAACGGCTATCCGATGGCTGAGGACTTGCAATATTTCTACAATTATGACTGCTTGCGCCCCATCATCATCATCATGTGACGTATTCTTTCCAGAACGTTGTCTCCATTACAGCTGCTCTGAACGCATCACGATTCTGGGCAAGTCGACCTGCATCAGCCAAAGACAAGTTCAGACTCTCTGTGATGTCCTGGGTCCACCGTCGTCTAGGTCGACCCCTTCCCCTTTTTCCAGGGACGATGCCTTCCATCACTGTTTTTTTGTCCAGACTATTATGTCTTTTTATATGACCGAAAAATTTCAGCTTCCTTATTGCGATAGTATTTAGGAGCCAATGTTCCTGTACGTTTAGTGAGTGCAGTACTTCTCTGTTGGTCTTTTTTTCTGTCCAGGGTATTCTCAACATCCTTCTGTAGCATTTCATTTCGAATGATGTAATCTTTTTTGCAACTGTTTTATTGAGTGTCCTAGTCTCGCAGCCGTATGTTGCTACTGGGAATATACATGCTCTGATCAGTTGTAACTTTGTTTCTTTGCTTGTGCCTTGCCATAGGTTTTTCATCTGTATTAGCTTATGTGAAGCAATTGCTTGCGCCCCATCTCTATCAAAATCACAATTTCAATCAATGTGCACACCGTTTTCACTCTTGTCCTTGTCGCTAGATCTATCAGTCAATTGTTGAAACACGTTTCTATCCTATTCAGCCGTAAGATGAGATGTACACGCATTTTTTGTAGTCCTATCACAAGTTGCCACGGTAAACAGTTTTACACGATTTGGTAACTAACCCAAAACGCTGAAAAATATGAACATAGTATCAATTTTCCAGTGTTCTACAACAACCATGCTTTGGGAATTTATTTTCCGGTGGCAACTTAAAATCCCGAACCAGATCAGAAAGTTTTTCAGTACATTTTTCATTCGTTTTATTACTAAAATTAGATTGGCGCTCTGAGCAGCTTGCGGTCCAAATGTGATTATTTTGTGAGCCGCTAACAGCGGCTTGCGGTAGTTAATGTGTTAATATCACATTGTATGAGGTAGCCCTACATCATAAATGCATTAGTTAGTTATAGTGATCGGAAACTACAGCACATTGCACCAGGAGGTAGGCTAATCTGATCATCATAACCCCCCCCCCCCCCCCCACACACACACACACACACACAAACTAAAGACAGTGGGTTTAATTGAAGAACAGTGGATTGTGTGTTCTGTACGGGCTTAAAAATAATTGAGAGAGACAGGGTTGAAATGAACCACAGTGGGTTGTGTTCTTTGATGTCATACAAAAAAGTAACAGATGTCGTTAGGGTTAAAATTAAGGTTAAGTTTAGGATTCCTAAGCCTGACCCTTATTACTGCGTCTCTCTGTAATTATTTTTTGGGGTCATATCGAACACAATCTACTGTTCTTCTATTGAGGTTGCCACTAGACCTCTTGCGCCTACTTCTGCAGTTAAGACTTTAGCTGTGAATCCATCTTGTCTCAGTTATGTGACCTGGAAAGCTTGCTGATCATTATATTAGGCCATTTTGAAAGCATACTATATGATTTATAACACCAACTCTGACTGCCACCAGGTAGTCATCCTCACAGATGCACTGTCTGTCCTGCAAGCTCTCAAGGGTGGTAAACTCCCGCATCTGAGAAATGAACTAAACAAGGTAGCTGCCAAAAAGAGAACCATACTTCAGTGGGTTACCATCTCATTGTGGTGTACCCGGAAATGAAAAAGGCAGATAAACTTGCAAAAAAGGGAGGAGAATGTGAACAAGAAGATAATGAAGTCACATACTTTGAGAAAAAGAGAGCTATCCAGACTATCAGAAGAGAACAGAACCAACCCAAAGACGACTATCACACTCTCGACCGGCAGGGACAGATAACTATTTTTCGACTCAGGACAGGGCATAACAAACTGAATAAACACATGCACAAGCTACGATTGTCTGCTTCACCACTGTGCACATGTGGATTAAACGAACAAACTGCTGAGCATGTTCTACAGGACTGTCCTCTGTATGACCAGTTAAGAAAGAGATACTGGCCCAATGACTCAACACTAAACTCAAAGCTATATGGAGTTAAAGAGGAACTTCAAACAACAGTCGAATTCATCATGAGAACTCGTCTGACGGTGTAATCATCAAAGATGCGATCGCAAGAAGAAGAAGAAAGCATACTGCTCAACTAATCTGGATTACCATGGCAGTGTCAGCTCAGTTATTATAATTGGGTTTAATGACTAGGACTATAGAACTAGATCTGATCATATTTAAGACTAATTAATGGTTTTGGGGTATGTCCCTCGCCTATAGTTCTAATGCACCAATGAGAATAATTGGTAAGCTAATAGTTGGCTAACAGCTCGAAAACAAAAACCATGGTAATATCACGAGAGGAAAGAAGACATCAGATTAAGCTGGGAGAACAGGTCCTGGAGCAGGATGACCACTTTAAATACCTTGGAGCTGTCATAGACCGGAAGGGAGGCATCAAAGAAGAGTTGGCTACCCGAAGAGCAGCAGCTGGGAGACTCTTTCAAGCCATAAATCGAGGATTCCTCAGCAAAGAGAAATTGGTAAGAAGACGAAGATGGCTGTATACCGCTCCACCTATGTCCCAGTCTTGAGGTATGGATGCAAGTCATGGGCAATGACTATAACCCACAAAAGCCAGATCCAAACCTCAGAAATGAGATATCTGAGGAAGGTGGTTGAAGTAACAAGAAGAGACATGGTCCGCAACCAGATGATATGTCAAGGCCTAAAAACCCAATCCCTGCAGACCCAAGTAGAACAGTCCCAACTAAGATGGTTTGGCCATGTCTGCAGAATGGGAGAAGATCAGCTACCAAGGCAAGCATGGGAAACTAAGAGCCAGGGATCCAGACCTCCAGGACGACCCAAAGTCTGCTGGGAGGACAACATTAGACAATCTTTGAAGGACCGAGGACTCGAATGGAACCAAGCCAGGAGGAAGACAGCCGATAGAATAGTATGGCGCTCTCTCTTCCAAACCTCTACACCTCACAGTAGAAGAGGAACGACTAAGTAAGTAAGTATATTTGGCTCCACGTAGTACCGGGGGAAGGGGTGGGGGTCTCAGAGGAGACATGAAAACAATGTGACTACTGCTCCCTCTGGCATGTCGTCTTCTTCTTCTTTGATCCATAACCACCAACCGTCAAAGCAGTCAGCGGCCATCACGCCTGGTGGCGTCTTGTAGGGCAGCAACAAATTGATTCCACTTTGCTCGGTCGGCGGCCATCCTTCGTACAGTGCCCCCAACTGTGGTTCATTCTTTGCATCTCAGCTTCCACAGTTCTCTGCCAAGTTGTTTTTGGTCAGCCTCTCTTTCGCTTTCCCTCGGGGGTCCATAGCATAGCTGTTCTTGTGATGGTATCAGGGTCCCTTCTGAGGATGTGGCCAACCCAACTCTAGCGTCTGCCAGCTATGATGGTGTGCATGTCCTCCTGGTTACTCCGAATAAGTAGTTCTTGGTTGCTGATGGTGTTTGGCCAAAAGATTCAGAGAATTTTCCTTAGGCAGATTGTGTGGAAGGAGGACAGTTTCGACATTTCCTTCTCTGTTACTCTCCAACATTCCGCACCATAGAGAAGCACAGAAAGTACACAGCTCTCATACAGTCTTAATTTGGTGTTTGTGCTGTACTGGGAAGACTTCCAAATGTTGTTGAGAACAGCAAAGGCTGTTCTCGCTTTATTCATTCTGTTGTTAATGTCCTTGCTTGTTCCGCCGTCAGGTGTTACTATGCTTCCTAGGTAAGTAAATGTGTCTGTCTGTTCTAACTTCTGGTTCCTTACTGTTATTGGCTCAGGATTGCCCACATTTAGTGTCATGACCTCTGTCTTCTTCAAATTGATGTTCAGGCCAACCTGCTGGCCATACTTATTCAGTCTATCGGTTTTGTCTTGAATGTGTTGATGTGAATGCGCGAGTAGTGCAATGTCATCTGCATATTCCAAATCTTCCAGCGTAGAAAACGTTGTCCATCTAATTCCTCTTGGACTGCCCTCTGTTGTCTGGCGCATCACCCAGTCTATGACTGTCAAAAATAATGTTGTTGATAAGGGGCATCCCTGTCGTACTCCTGTTTTCACTTCGAAAGTTACATTACTCGATCCAACACTGCACGTAAAGTTAGAATAGAGGCTTTTTATAATGGAAACAATGCGGCTGGGAATTCCATAAGCCCTCAGAATTTTCCATAGGCTGTCCCTGTGTATGCTGTCGAAAGCCTTTTCAAAATCAACAAAGTTAATGTACAGCTGTCTCTGCCATTCTGAGCACTGCTCTATAATGTTCCTGAGGGCAAATATATGATCTGCACATCTTCTGTTGTTTCTGAAGCCCGCTTGTTCTTTCCTCAGTTTATGGTCAACTGCTTTTGAAATTCTCTGGATAATTATCCTGCCTAGTATTTTGCTGGGAACTGAGAGGAGGGTAATTCCTCTCCAGTTGTTGAGGTCTGCAAGGTCGCCCTTCTTGGGCAATTTGACAATTATTCCTTTACTTCACTCTGTTGGTGTTGTCTCAGTTTCCCAGACTTGTGCAAATAGTGGTTCTAATAGTTCTGCTGCTAGTTCAGGGTCTGTCTTGAATAGCTCAGCATTTAGATTGTCGTGACCAGGCGCTTTTCCATTTTTTAGCCCTTTGATAGCTGTGATAATTTCTTCTTTTCGTGGAATGTCTGTATTTACGTCTAAGTCGCTTTCAGCCTCAGGAACATTCAGCTGAGTCTCTGGTGGTTCCTTATTCAGTGTTTCTCTGAAGTGCTCTGCCCATCTTGTTTCCTGCCCCTGTTCTGTGGTGATGAGATTTCCTTGCTTGTCTCTTACTAACGTTATGTTGTTTGCACCTCGTTTTCCACTGATAGCTTTAGTTATTTTATAAACTGTGCTTTGTTCATTTCTCAGTGCTGCCTCTTCTGCCTGTCTTGCAAGGTCATCCAGAAATGTCCTTTTGTTAGCACGGGTTTGACGTTTTACTTCCTTGTCCAGCTGACTGTACTGGTCACTATATATTGCCTTTAACCTGGGAGACTTAGCTTCTGTTTTCTTTCTTTTCATTTCCTTTCTCTTCGCTATGGTGTTTAGCATTTCTGGTGTTATCTAGTCTTGGCTCTTTCTTTCCTGGAATCCCAAGCATGACTTGCTGCTTTCTTTGTATATTGTTGAGATGGTGTTGAATTTCTGGTCGACATCTGCGGTCTCTGTTCTTTCCTGGCTTTTGGTAATAAGATATTGTCTCTTTACGTCGACCACGAACGCTTTTCTGGTGAGGGGGTCCTTAAGTTTCGTGATGTTATATCTTTTCTGTTTGACTGCAACTGGTCCAGCAGCTCTGAGTTTCACCTTATGTCTTGCTACTACTAGGTGATGATCACTTCCCACATCTGCGCCTCTTCTTACTTTCACGTCTTGTAGTGCATGTCTCCATCTGCCATTGATCATTATGTGATCTATCTGGTTTTTGTCTCGTCCGTTTGGTGATTCCCATGTTAACTTGTGCACTTCTTTGTGTTGAAAAAATGTTCCTCCAATGACCAGGTTGTTAATACTGCAGAAGCTTATTAATTTGTCCCCATTCTCATTTACTGTTCCACTGCTGCATTTCCCCATTACTCTTTCGTTATAATTATTGTGTGTTCCAACTTTCGCATTTAGGTCTCCCATTACTATAATAAGATCATACCTGGGTACAGTTTCCATTTCCTTTTGTACCTGTTGATAGAACTCGTCCTTGATCTCTTCATCGCTGTCGTTTGTTGGTGCATAGCATTGTATAATTGTGGTGTTGGTGAATCTCCCTCTCAGTCTTGCTCTTATTAGTCTGTTGTTAATGGGTTTCCATTCCAGTAGAGATCTTTCCATTCCTTTCTTAAGGATAATGGCTACACCTTCGTTGTGCTGACCATCCTCTCTACCAGAATAAAGTACTGTTTCCCCTGTAGCTGTTTTTATTCTCCCCATCCCTGTCCATCTGCTCTCGCTTATTCCCAGGATATGTAGTTTGTAATTCCTCATCTCTGCTGTGATCTGTCTCAGCTTTCCTGCCTCATTCATAGTTCTGACATTCCAAAAACCAATTCTGGTTTCGTGTTTTGTGGTCTGGGCATCCGTTTTCATGCCAGTGGCTTCCTTTCGGCTTTCACCACTGTCAGTCATACGAGCCTGAGACTCCGGATGTCCGTCCCGCATCAAAGTTTTTTCATTTATTGCTGTTTCTGTAACATGTGCGATTTTTTACACAGACAGGGGTGTCGGCCCTGTGCTAAAACCCCCAACCTGGAGGACCAGGGTACCAACTTTTGTCTGACCCCTACCCACGCAGACCAGTCCAGCTTGGTTGAACCTACCAGGAGTAAAACTCCCACTGGCATAGCTCTGGGGATTGTCAGGGTACACAAGCTGCCATACCGCTACAAGGTATAGGTACCATTGATGGCAGGGCATGTCGTAAGAGGTGACTAATATGAGCTACATGGGGCTGGCAACCTCATCGTATAAAACAAATTGCTACAGAATCTTTCACTGAACACCCATTGAACATATTTAATACATGAAACGATTACATACTTAATCCAATGGAGAACACAAGAGGCAGAAGTGCTGAACAGTAAGCAGGTTGTTATTGTTATTCAGAATCAACATCATTGCATTCTGGCAAATCAATTAGGTGTTCAGTCTTCCTCAGCAGATGTCGAAGGGTATAAATGCTGAATGTTCCTATAATTTGCTGGATGTTCCTATAATTTGCTGGTGGTATACACTTCTGATCCATCCTCTCATGCATCATGGTAAATGAACCCAAATCTAGGGTGGACCAAAGTGTCATAAAACTGATGACTGCTAGGTAACAGTCATGAACATTGGCTGTCTGGGGGGTAAGTGGGTTGCACCAGGCAGGACTCCCTAAGGGGGTATCCTTGCTTATTGCTTGGTTTGGTGGCTCTATTATCAGGGTGGCCGGATATTTCAACTACTTAATTAAATAACAGTAAGGGGAAAAATTCAGAAAGCTAGCAGACCATCAAAAGAACCAGAAAAAAATTATCAAGGAATAGAAGACTAAAGTGGAGCATTGTTGGAAGCAATAAAAACAAATTTGAGAGCAGATTCCATGAATACTGTTTTATATGTCTGTGTGTGTGTGTATATATATATATATATATATACTATTCAAAAAAAGAAATGCATAGCTATCCGAGGGCGCGTTTTTATGAGTTTGTAAGTAAAATTTGGTGCTAGGGTATATAAAAACCAGCCTCAAATGTTCTTTACAGTGTCAAATGCACGTGTTGACCTGAAGTCGACTTTGGCACTGGTTCCAAGCCACTGGCTCAGTTGAAGACCGGCATCGCAGTGGACGACCCAGAGTGACAACAGCAGCGGAGGATCGCTTTATTCGGCTTCGTCACCTCAGAGACAGGTTTGCAACAGCTTCCTCAACTGCCCAGTCATTGCCTGCAGGACGTCAAATGTTTGATCAAACTGTCCGGAATAGACTGCATGACGCTGGACTTTGAGCACAACAACCTCACTGAGGACCTGTCCTTACGTGCCGCCATCGCCAAAATCGACTTCTTTGGGCCAACCAGCATCGTCCCTGGGCAGCTGACAATCAATGGAGACGTGTCTGGTTTAGTGACGAATCTTTCTTTTTGTTGCAGCGTCATGATAGACGGCGTAGGGTCTACCGTAGGCGAAATGAACGTTTTGCCCAAAATTGTGTTGATGAAGCTCCGCATCACGGTGGTGGAGGTGCAATGGTGTGCGGAATGATCAGTTACAACGGAAAGAGTCAATTGGTGCACATTGAAGGAGGCTTGAATGCGCAATGATACGTCAATGAAATTCTTCGACCCCATGTCCTTCCACTTTTGGCTGCCCAAAGGTCTGTGTTTCAACAGGACAACGCCAGACCCCATTGTGCACGGTTGACCACGCAGTTCCTGACTGCCAACAACATTCTCACCCTTCCCTGGCCATCCCTGTCTCCAGACATGAGTCCGTTTGAGCACTTGTGGGATGAGCTGCATAGACGTGTTTGTCGCCGAGACGTTGCTCCAGCCAATAATCGTGATCTGTTCCAGGTACTCCAGGAAGAGTGGGCAGCCATCCCACAGGCCCACATCAGACGTCTGATCGCATCCATGCCCAGGAGATGCCAGTCGCTGATCGATGCAAGAGGAGGCCACACACTATACTAACGGGAAAGCCCGTACGCCAAAAAACTCTCGTGACCCAGATGCAAAACAACTATCAATTGATTGGTTGAACCCGAAGGTATTCTTGTGTGCAATTTGAACAATTAACTCATTAAATTAAAAAAGTTATTGAATGTCAAAATTATGGCTATGTGTGCGCCTTCAGTAGCTATGCGTTTCTTTTTTTGGACAGTAAGTATATATATATATATATATATATATATATATATATATATATATATATATATATATATATATATATATATATATATATATATATATATATATATATATATATATATATATATATATATATATATAGTTAATATAGCATCTAAATGCATATTTGAGTTAACGTGCCATCTGTGTAATTATTTTCCTTCAGGTTTGACTGGAACAGCCAGCTTCATCAGTGAATGATGTTACACATTTACGGATTATAGATGGCTCAACTTAGAACAACATAGAAACAGTAGGTGCTCTTTGAAAGACACTTTCAGTGCAGTAGATGGTGTCAATAGCTGTGGAGAAAAGGAGAACAAGGATACAGTATCTTATGAAAGTAATTGTACAGAAATACTGAATAATTCAGAAACAATAGCTGATAAAAGTAACAGGACAGTAGAAATGAACACTCTTGAAACAGTAGCTGATGAGAGTAGCAGTAAAGTAGTAATGAACACTTTAGAAACGGTCGCTGATGAGTGTGACAGCACAGTAACCATGGACTCTCAAGAAACAATTGCCGATGAAAGTAACAGGACAGTAAAAATGAACACTCTGGAAACAGTAGCTGAGGAGAATAACAGGACAATAGAAATGAACACATTTGAAACAGTGTGCAGCAGCACGGTAGTAATGGACTCGGTGAAAACAATAACTAATGAATGTAACAGGACAATAGAAATGAACACTTTTGAAGCTGTAGCTGATGAGAGTAACAACAGAGTAGTAATGAACACTTTAGAAACAGTGTCTGATGAGTGCGACAGCACAGTAATAATGAACACTTTGGAAACAGTAGTAGGTGATAGTGGCTCCACATTAACAATGGACTCTATGGAAACAGTAGGTGGTGAAAGTACCAGCACAGTAAAGGACAATGTGCAAAGAATAGCTTCTGCATGTGCAGATGATGAACCTTTGTGCAAGAAGGCAAGGCTAGAATTAACTGAACCTATAGCAGATTCCTGCAAAACTTTGTCACAGACAAATGATGTTTCAGAAGAAGGGACCAAACATTATCTCAAGAAAGATAAAGATTCTGGCAATGATAATGAGATACCATCTGATAGCTTGAATCTTACTGTTGGTGTTCCTGAGCATAAAACAGCTGTTCACAAACCTAGTGAAGATACCTCGGCTAGTAGAGACAGAGTTGACTCTTTAGAGAAACCGTCTCCTCTGTCAGAAGTTCAAGCAGGCATCACTGAATACTTGAGCAGCCATAAAGGATTCAGTGCTGTAATCAAACAAAGGTAAGCTTCCAGTAATCAGTAACAATAATAATCTGCCAGTATAATGAAAACTAAGCTTTTGTGGTTTTAAAAATTCTATAGGATCGGGTGACCGGTCCCGTGGCCAACCCTCCTTAGCTGCTTTTTACAACTTGCTTGATAGGTCACATTGTTACTATTTGTTGCTCCACGTTTGGGCCCCGGTAATACACAGGTGAATCACTCATGTGGAACTGATGACAAGAACCAGTGAAGCAAGAGATGAGACGATGACAAGCTTGACGAACACTGTCTCTAACAGCTGTGTGTGGTGGCCCTAGCAGCAGGCCCTCCCAGATCGGGTAGTGAGATCGTGACTTTTTCTTTTGTTGTGAAAATCCCTCATGGTAATGGGACTCTCCAGCTCGGGGCATTGTACCCCCTGCCATTAAATACATGCCTGACCTCGGGGCCTGTTGAGTTGGTGTGGCCCTCTGGGTTTGCAAGAAAGCCCTAGAAAAAATGTCCCAAATATTTAGAAGGGGAAGAAAGAGTGAAAACTCTAAACCCAGGAGATTGGGAAACACACACAATCATACCTATCAACCTGTTGAGATGAAAACTTGTCTGGTAGAACAGTAATAACCTTACAAAGACCCAAACAACCTTACTTGAATAATGTATGAATGAATTATATGAGATTCATAGTTTTAAAATGACAAATGTCTTCTTCCTCATTTTCATTTGTGTTTCCAGTTCTCATCTCCGTGCGTTTTTGTGTGTCCACCTCTCCTACCCTGGGGATTCTAGAACAAGGACTGTCTGGCAATGCTATCAGCAGGTTTCCTCATTATGTGTCCTATCCATCACCTGTATCTTCTTCTTATCTCTTGTCCATGTTGTTTTTTTTAGTAAAGTTTTTGAGGCCTAAAGTTCCTACAGGATGGATTATCTGGTCCCATACACTACCAGAGCATCCGATTGACAGAGTTGTTAGAGTGTTGGTCTCTCGTGGCAAAGGTGCTGGGTACCTGACTCTGCTGTTTGAATAAGGGAAGGAAAAGGCAGAGAGGAAGGGAACTGGTCACCTCACCTCTCGATGCTGGACCTAGTATAGTGAAGTCTCTAACACTTCACTCCCCTACAGAAGTACCTGCTGTGGGACTAAAAAAAAGGTAAGGTAAAGGATCCTGTTACACACCTATTGAGGCATAATGGGAATACAGTGTTAGGCCTGTATTTTCTTGACCATCGGCACACTAGATGTGATGTGATCAGCATCACGCTGGCCGCCTTAACCTTCCCAGAGTTGTTCTGGTACCCAATTCATGAGGCTGTGTCGACCCCATAGCAGTTTGCGCTCTAAAAAGTCCCAACTCAACTGGGGATCAAACCATGGACCACTGAGCTAGGAAGCCAGTGCACTAACCACTGCGCAACCGTGGCTCCATGCTGTGGGACTACCTTTACCTTTATACCCTACCCACCTTCGTCACTATTTATAACATGCATGGTAGGTTGCAGTGTTACTATTTTTTTGCTCCCCTTTGTGGCACTTGTAACACAAGGGTTTGCTCAGTTGTGGAAGTGTGAAAGTCTGATTGTGAGCCAGACATTAATGATTACAAAAATTGTGTATACCATTTCATCTCTCACCTTGGAATTTGTATTGAATGACATATGTATTGAATATCCCACTTACCTACTTAATTTGTTGGCCAGAACACCTATGTGATTATATTATTTCTTGGGACAGAATTCAGCGAGTTATTTGCTTGTTTGATGACAGACTGTGTGATCAGCTGGAACTTTATTCATACATCTAAACCAGGGGTTCCCATCCTGGGGTGCATGTACCCCAAGGGGGTACAAGAATTTTTCAGTGTGGTACAGGAATATTTAGTACATAACTGCTGTATATTAGTCTATTTAAATATTCCAAAAGTAGTAGTATTAGGGAATAAAGTTGTAGATTGGAGAGAATGACAGGCCCTATTCCTAGTCAAAATCCAAAAGCAAGAAACAAACTAGAGGCTGAACATGTGTGGATATCTCTTTTAAAATACTGTACAAAGAATAAAACTTTTGTTTGACAAGAAACAGAATTTAGCTTCACATTAATTTTGAAAGTGTTCTGATAAATATTTAACAACTGTATGATACTGAAACCTTATGTTATGCTGCGCCGAATAACGTTTTCTTTATGAAAATTTAATGAGTCATTTATTTTTGTATGTGCATATACATCTTAAACTCTAAAATATATTTCCTTTCATATTGAATAGGGTTTACTGGAAGGTTTACTAAAAGCCAAGGGCGAACAGAGACCTAAAAAGATTCATCAACACACAGGTTATACTTTCCACACATACTCAGTACTACAACAAAACAACACCCACCAACACCACTCTGTGTCATCTGAAGATGGTCTGGCCTGTGTCACCATGTCTTATTCATTTTGCTACTGTCATTTTCATATTGGTGTGCATTTTCAGGTACTCAGATTTTATTGTGAATGAGATTGACATGCAAGGCAATGTGGTTCATTTGACACAGATGGAACACCTAGAAAGTCTTGATGAAGAGCCTGCTGTAGAATGTGTACAGGTAAATAATGCAGTCTGTGTGTGTAATGTGTACCTCTTTATGTCGCCATGTGTCTGTGGCATGTAAACATTGTTTGTGCATTTTCCATGTTCTACATATGTTTGGCTGTGTGTAGTTTCCAGGAATCTCTGAAGAGACAAAGAAAGAATACGACAACTGCATCCCAAGGCATGTCGTACAAGGTGACTAATATGGGTCTAGGAACCTCATCCTGTAAAACAAAGTGTCACAGCAACCACCACTACAAGTGCCTCTAACTGCTTGGTGCAGGCTTCCTGCAAGGGGACCACCTGCAGTGGTGGCTCTATGCTCTATAAGGAAAGCAAAAGAAAGTGATGATGATGATAAATGTTCGGCTCCCACACATCATGCTAATGTCAACCGACATCTTTTATAATTCTAAAGCCTGAGAGTACTTTCACATATGCTTGTGTTTAATGACATTTCTGTATAAACAAAACAGCAGATACATCGAATGAAAATGTTGATGATATATGTTTGACTCCCACACATCATGCTAGCGTCCGCCCACAGCTATCTTTTATATTTCTAAGATTAGAGAGTACTTTCACATGTTTGGTTTGGTTTTAAGTATTATCTTCATTGTACACAGATAACTCCATCAGTGCTTCAATCTCCTCCCTTAGATCACAAAATGGGGATCTCGGCACAGTGCACGAACTCTGTAGCACCGGCGAGAATTTAGATGTGTGTATATAGGAATCACACATTCTATAAATATTTTTGTGGTGGGTAGGTTTCTAATTTTTAAATTTTGTCAAGTCAGTGGCCTTTCAGATAGGCCTACTCTTTACGATTTCCAACTGCCGTAGGATTTTTAATGTGCACAACTTGCACACGGGGCCTCCTTTTTTTTTTCCACCCTTATCCGAGAAGGCTAGGCATCCGATCTCACTACCCAGGAGACCAGGGGGGAGTATATCATCATTAGGATCACTGGCTCTGAAAAAAAATTCCCATAAATTATATTCCCTCAACTGGGATTTGAACTCGGTACCTCTAGAATTCAAGGCAGATGCCATACCTCTTAGCCACTCCGACCCCAACTTTTACATGTGCTTTTGTTAATGATTTAACTGTACAAACAATACAGCAGATATATCAAAGGAAAATATTGATGATATATGTTTGATTCCCACACATCATGCTTGTGTCCTGCCACAGCCATCTTTTATATTTCTAAGACCCAAGAGTGCTTTCACATGTACTTATGTTAATGATGTCACTACAAACAATGCAATAGATACATTAGACATAAGAAAATGTTGATGATATATGTTTGACACCTAAACACTTCATGCTTATGTCCTCCCACGGCCAACTTTTACGTTTCTAAGGCCCGATTGTACATTTACATGTGTCTAAATTAATGACATTACTGTACAATTAAAGATACATCAGAAAAAGAGAAAAATTCTTTCATGGCTTATATGGTGACACTACTAATTTAAAAACATTTACAAATAGTGTCAGACCTTGACCAAGTGGAATAGTCCCAGTTTCGATTGTTCGGCCTTGTCTGCAGAGTGGGAGAAGAGCAGTACCATGAAAAATATGAGAAACAAACTGCCAGGAATCTGGATGACCTAGAGTTCGCTGGGAGGACATTAGACAAGCCTGAAGGACCAAGGACTGGACTAGAGCCAGCCAAAAGGAAGACAGCTGATGATAGCATGGCACTCTCTCTGGCTAACCTGTACACCCCAAGGTAGAAAAGGAATTACTACGCAAGTAGAAAGTAAGTCAGACCAAAGACTGTGGTCTGTCTCCCGTGTTTGTCCATTTTCCATGGCGCAAATGTACCTCCAGACAAGTACCAGTGGAACAGGAGATGAGAAAACGACACTGGTGATGGATTGGTCTCACACTGAGAAAACCTGTTGACAGCACTTCCTGACTGTTCTTGTTCTGTAATCCCCAGAATCCCCAGGGCTAGAGAAGTAGAAGCAGACGGAAGAACACATGGAGAAGAGAACTAGAGACAGAAATAAAAATGATGACATGGAAAGACCTTGACCTCAAGGCATGTGACAGGAAGACTTGGCATGTGTTTGTTGAAGGCCTATGCTCCTTGGGGAGCTAAAGGGTATTGATTGATTAATATGTACCTCAGATGCCAATAACATATTGTTACAGTCTATCTCCTAGTTATGTTATACCTTTCTCCTTGCCACTTATCATGTTTCAGTGTTTCTCTTCAGTTTTATTACCATTTCTTTACCCCACAAACTGTTAATGGGATCACCTGATTGTTATCACCAGGGTAGTGAAATAACATCAGATGTCATTAGTGATGAAGATATAGCTAAGCTGGAGAATCTTCTGAAAAGTGAAGACAAAAAGGCAGTTGTTAACATTCTTGTAAGTATTCACTTTCTTCCTCATTCCAGCACCTAGTGATTTTGATGAAGTAAAAGTTTTTTTTTTTTTGGTTTCTCTGTCATTACATAAGATTTTAGGTTGTGCCCTCTTGACACAACTCTCCTACATATTTGACCTTCTTAACAGGTTATTTTGTGTCTTGTACAAGTTTGGAGACTCTGAGACATTGTTCTATTGAGCCCTTTATAGATTAACTATGCTGATCTGTGATAAGGGGGGATTTGGGTTAACGGTTTAATATGAGTCCATAGAGACTATGGATGAGTAATACTTTGTCTGATGAGCTGGATTTTTATCCTTAATAGTAGAGGGATTAAATAGTCTTTTCAATCTTGGATTCTAATTGTATTCAAAATATTAATTGGCTTGTTGGACTTAATTTATGGAAGTCAAGCTATTAATTGTCTTAAATTGGCCAGTTTATGGAGTCAAGTTATTTAGTGTCTTAAATTGGCCTTTTTCAATGTAGAGCCTAGTTAGTTAGCTGAAGTCAAACCACTATAGGATCATAAACAGAATTAAGTAAAAGTCAAAAGTGTAAATTTGTACCATTTTCTTCCTTAACATTTTATGCTCTGAAGTTTGTTTAATGTGACCCAATCCTGTTCCATTTCTCACTGTCCATTATAACTCTTTCAGTTCTATTTCTTTCATCATCATTTCTGGGGCAAAGTCTTTACAGACAGGGGGTATGATGTGCTGGTGTTGTGGGTAGTGGGTTTCCCCCCTTGCTTCACCCTAGGCCTAGTGAATTCTTGTTCATGAAAGGAGCGACCATTGCGGTGTTAGTCTCTTGGCCTAGCAAAACCTCTCATACCCCAAGATCGTTGTGCGTGGTGAAGAGCCACACCCTCCTCGAGGTAGTCCTGGTAACTGAGGGTGCGAATCCTCAGGCTAAACACAACGGATCTAGAGGAGCAAACCTCGATAATAAAACCGGTGCACTACACCGTACACGCCCTCTGTGGGTGGGAAGGAGCCAGATGGATACTGAACAAGTCTTGGGAGTGGGAACGAGTGTGGACTTCTCCCTGAAGATCGGAACCCATCGTACAGGCACAGAGACTCAGGACGTGACGATCCTATTGCCTTCAACTCTTGGTCACATGCCTAGAGCCTCAGAGAACTCGGCGTAACCAGCAGGCAATCTGGTGGCGGGGAATGAGCACTGTGAGCCCTACCTTGGCTACGTATCAGAAGGAGATGCAGAAACACCCCCTTTATCTCCCCCAGAGCTGGCACAGTACACTTCTGGCTTCTACCCGGGGCGGTAGGAAATCCACAGGCACCCCAGCATCACAATGCCATGAAGATGACAAAGTTGGAATTTACTAACTCAAACCTGGCAGAGCAAGTCCTCCATCAGATGCGGCCGATGCTGGGCCCACTGGCGCGTGGACACGTCCCGATCCCCATCGAGACTTGCCCGGGGAGCCCACCCCGGCTCAAAAAAGCAGAGAAGGCCACTCTCCAAACCTCCGATGTCTTGCGGGCAGTGTTAGGATGTGCAAGAACATGGACAGGAAGACTCCACAACTTCCCCACTGAAGACACGCCCACGGCGACCGTTGCCTCAATTGGCTGTGTGTGGTGTACCCGGAAACGGGGCCTCCCAGTACTGAGGCACAGTTAAGTCCCCGATGTCACTTATCGGTGCAGAGTTGAGAGAGATGGCTGAGCATCACAATCCCCCCTGTGTTGCAGCATGATGAGAACCAAGCATTGCACACTGAGCTTGGGGGGATCACTTGGGCACCAGACTTAATACTGGCTCTTGACTGGATGGCCGCATGCAGGAGATTTCTACAATGGAGGGTTGGCAGGTGGTGGGTATCTGGAAGTGGCTCTGTGCATGACGTGAGGATTCCTTGGGAGAGCCCAGAACCAGAGCACAGCATTGTGCAAGCTCTGCATAGTTGGAGAGCCACCTGGATGACGGGGAATGCACAGTGTGCTACCCCACCTATCCCCAACTGCTAACTTAGAACCAGAAGTGGGGTCCTCTGTATGCGTGCCAGGCCAGGATAAAATGCCTGGGAAAGAGACTGGAGCTCAGAACTCCCTAACTCAAAGTTGCAAGATGGCAGAAAAGCCACGGGAAAGACAGGGCTATTTTGAAGATAACGCAACCATATTTTTACCATACGAGCTCGGACGCCGCCTCGGTAAACAAGGTCCGCGCAGAGCAGTGACACCCCCAGGCTGCTTGCGAATAGTCTACTACTGGGAACTTAAACAGATTAGGGATGAGCCCACTCTCCCGTTGAACAGGTGCTAAAGTCGTAGATACTGGGCCAGAAGGCGCACCGGAAACCACAGTATCACGCAACTCGCTTTTTTTTTCTATGGAGAGTACACCGTCAAATAAATCTCGTACTGGTGCTCGCCCTGTGGAGCTCCACCAGGCAGGTGCAGTGCCGGGCTCTGAGCCTCGACAGAGCCCACCCTCAGCTACTGGAGGACCCTCTAGACCGTCTTGTGGAGTCAGCAGACGGCGGAGGAGAACTACTGACCAAAACAAAACAGAAAAAGAGAAACCCAGAGTGCCACTTGTCATGATGCACTGGAATGCAGAGGGAGTGAACAGCAAGCAGGCTGGATACAGCAAAAAGACAGAGCTGGAAAACATCTTGTATGAGAAGCAAGTCAGTGTTTGCTGTATCCAAGAGACTCACTTGAAAGCAGATCAAACCTTTGACGGTGTACTCTCCATAGAAAAAAAAAAAAAAAAAAAAAAAGCGAGTTGCATGATACTGTGGTTTCCGGTGCGCCTTCTGGCCCAGTATCTACGACTTTAGCACCTGTTCAACGGGAGAGTGGGCTCATCCCTAATCTGTTTATGTTCCCAGTAGTAGACTATTCGCAAGCAGCCTGGGGGTGTCACTGCTCTGCGCGGACCTTGTTTACCGAGGCGGCGTCCGAGCTCGTATGGTGAAAATATGGTTGCGTTATCTTCAAAATAGCCCTGTCTTTCCCGTGGCTTTTCTGCCATCCTGCAACTTTGAGTTAGGGAGTTCTGAGCTCCAGTCTCTTTCCCAGGCATTTTATCCTGGCCTGGCACGCATACAGAGGACCCCACTTCTGGTTCTAAGTTAGCAGTTGGGGGATAGGTGGGGTAGCACACTGTGCATTCCCCGTCATCCAGGGGGCTCTCCAACTATGCAGAGCTTGCACAATGCTGTGCTCTGGTTCTGGGCTCTCCCAAGGAATCCTCACGTCCTGCACAGAGCCACTTCCCGATAGCCACCACCTGCCAACCCTCCATTGTAGAAATCTCCTGCATGCGGCCATCCAGTCAAGAGCCAGTATTAAGTCTGGTGCCCAAGTGATCCCCCCAAGCTCAGTGTGCAATGCTGGGTTCTCATCATGCTGCAACACAGGAGGGATTGTGATGCTCAGCCATCTCTCTCAATTCTGCACCGATAAGTGACATCGGGGACTTAACTTTGCCTCAGTACTGGGAGGCCCCGTTTCCGGGTACACCACACACAGCCAATTGAGGCAACGGTCGCCATGGGCGTGATAGACGACAAACAGTGAAGAATGAGGCAAGAAAGCATTTAACCCATGAAGTGGGGGTGGATTGGTGCAGACCAGAGCATGTACCACTCGCCGGTGGGTTCTGCATCTACACCTATAGGGTTCCACCCACTCCTCAGCCCATTTAGTCTGGCCCCTCACCCAGGACCTGTCCGGCTTGGGTGACCCTGCCAGGAGTAAAACCCCCGCCGGCATAGCTCCCGGGATCATTGAGGCGCTCAAGCTCTCCAACCACGGCAAGGTAGGCTTACATGTGGAGAGATCAAACCTTTAAAATAAGGGGATATCAATGCTTCAGATCCGACAGACAAGATAGACGAAAAGGAGGAGTACTTACTCTTGTAAGGAATAACATTCCTGCACACGAAAGGAAAACCTTTATGGATGGAGCAGAATATCAGCTGTTGCAGCTAAAGGTAGACAAGATGGAAATAGAACTCCTGAACTATTACTGTCCGAACAACAAACCCCTGAGTCTCAGCACTATACAGGTACCAGCCACCAACTTTATAGCAGTTGGAGACTTTAATAGCCACTCCCAGAGCTGGGGCTATAACCATCTGGATCACAGAGGTGAAGAGGTTGAAACTTGGCAAGATGATCACTCCCTAATCCTAGTCAATAATGCCACAGATACTCCTACCTTCTACTCCAGAGGATGGCACACAACTTCAACACCAGATCTTGCCTTCTCCACACCAGATATAGCTGGATCTATTAGTAGAGAAGTAGGAGACCAACTAGGGGAAGCGACCATCGCCCAATCTTTCTTACTGTCCAGAGTGCAACTCTCAGTACAGGCCCAGCCATTACAAGATGGAACTACAAAAAAGCCAACTGGGGTTTATTCAGGCATCAGGTGAACACGCTGCTGTCTACCCTCAAGGTACAGAACAGAGACATTAATGAAGTAGTAAAAGACTTCAACAGATGCATACTACAAGCTGCAAAAGAAACCATTCCCAAAGGATGCTGGCGTAACTACATACCATACTGGTCCAGCACACTCCAAGAACGTCAGGAAGCTATGGACAGTGCTAGAAAGGACGCAGAGTCTCAGCCTTCACTTGAAACTCACAACAAATGGAAAAAGGCTGTAGCAGAGTTTCAGAGAACAAAGCTAGAAGAAAAACGGAAAAGCTGGAGAACTAAAACGGCATCGCTGAACCTTGAGAAAGACGGCAGGAAACTTTGGAGATTAGTCAAGTCTCTAAATGAAGAGCGTTCCTCACCAAGGCAGACTATCACATTGGATGAAGGTGGCAAACTTTTCAGAGGAAAACAAGCTGCAGACTTGTTTGCTAGAAGATACAGTTCAGAAAGCAACTTACCCATTAACATAGACCATCAGAGAGAGATAAGAAAAGAAATACTGGCAACCATGGGACAGACAGATACTCCTGCCCCAATGAGGGAACCCATCACACTAGGAGAACTACAGAAGGCTAATTCCAAGCTTAAGTTTCAAAAGTCACCCGGCCCAGACAAAATCAGCAACGAAATGCTAGTAAATCTGAGCTCAGCAGCAAAGACAAAACTGCTTGAGATATTCAACCACAGCTGGTTGAAAGGAACGGTACCCCCAAGTATGGAGAGAAGCCATCACAATACCCATACTAAAGAAAGGGAAATGTAAGACCGAGGCTGCAAGTTACCGGCCAATCAGTCTCACAAGCTGTGTTGGGAAGACTATGGAGCGAATAGTCAACCACAGATTGAAATGGTATTTAGAGTCTGAGCAGATCCTGGTGCCGGAACAAGCTGGATTTAGAGAATGCTACAGTATAGAAGACCAAGTTACTTACTTGTCTCAAGCAATAGAAGATGCCTTCCAGGAGAAGAAAAAGGTCCTAACGATCTGGGTCGACTTCAAGCAGGCCTTTGACAAGGTGTGGAAAGATGGCCTCATTGCAAAACTTAGGAGAAGTGGAATCCAAGGCAACATGATAAAATGGATCCAGTCATACTTGCATAACAGGAGAACTAGAGTCACTCTTGATGGTCTGCAGAGCAGAAAAGTGTTGCTCCATCAGGGGGTACCTCAAGGAGGAGTAATTTCCCCAACACTCTTCCTTGTTTACATCAATGACCTGGTGAAAGATCTCCCTGCAGGAGTGAAAGCTGCCTTATATGCAGATGACCTAGTACTCTGGTGCACTGATAAAAATGTCACCACAGCAAATTATAGAATGCAGCGGGCAGCAGACATGCTAGTGTCATGGGCAGAGAAATGGCTTATCACAATAAACACAGACAAAACCTCCACAACACTGTTCTCCCTCGCCCCCAAGGACAAATCAGCTAACATACACCTAGGGACAACCGTGATCAAGGAAGAAAGCTACCCCACCTATCTTGGGGTGATATTTGACCAAAGGCTTACATGGAATAAGCATATTGAAAATGCAGAAGGAAAGGCCCGAAGACGACTAGGCATACTCAGAAAATTAGCAGGTACCAACTGGGGAGCAAATGAACGAAATCTGAAGAAGATTTATAATGGAGTAATAAGACCACACTTAGAGTTTAGCTCAGCAGCATGGTCATCAGCTGCTAACTCACATCTGCAGTCTTTGGACAAGGTGCAAAATCAAGCTCTCAGGCTCATTACAGGAGCCATGAAAACTACACCAATAACAGAGATGCAGAAGGTTGCTGGATTACAGACACTGTCCCATAGAAGAGACACAAAAACCATGATCCAGATGGAAAAGTACAACAGTATGCCAATGCACCCAATGAAGGCAAGACTAGATGATCTGGCATTGGGACGTCTAAAGCGTAGCAGCTTTGTGCATCGGGGAAAAAGACTTATAAGACAGCATCAAGAAGACCTATCCATGAAGACAACACCACTGAAGCCCACCCTATACCCTGTACCATGGGAGCAGGCCAGCAGTGCCCTCCAAATTAATACATCAGTCAGTGGTCTCACAAGTGGATGTGAGTATAGTGAACAAGAAGATAATGAAGTCACATACTTTGAGAAAAAGAGAGCTATCCAGACTATCAGAAGAGAACAGAACCAACCCAAAGACGACTATCACACTCTCGACCGGCAGGGACAGATAACTATTTTTCGACTCAGGACAGGGCATAACAAACTGAATAAACACATGCACAAGCTACGACTGTCTGCTTCACCACTGTGCACATGTGGATTAAACGAACAAACTGCTGAGCATGTTCTACAGGACTGTCCTCTGTATGACCAGTTAAGAAAGATATACTGGCCCAATGACTCAACACTAAACTCAAAGCTATATGGAGTTAAAGAGGAACTTCAAACAACAGTTGAATTCATCATGAGAACTCGTCTGACGGTGTAATCATCAAAGATGCGATCGCAAGAAGAAGAAGAAGAAGATCATCATTTCTGTGCTGTAATGCTTTATACATTTTGGGGACTGTCTTGCTATTGTTTCTTGAAACAGTTTTCTTATCTTTCTGTTAGCCTCCATTCATTCAACATTTTCCAGCCATCTCAGTGTGTTAGTATAAATATTTGAATTATTATTCTGTTTACTTTTAAGGTCTATCTTCATTGCACATGGACTACTCCATCAGTGCTCTGATCTCCTCCCTTAGATTATACAATGAGGATCTCAGCATAATGCACGAACTCCGTAGCACCGACGATAATCCCGATGTGTGTATATAGGAATCACACATTGTCGTGTATGATTTATCAGATAGGTAATAGATGTTTATAGCCCTGTCTGAGCAGAGGTGATAGTGATGACAATGTGAAAGTAAGGGGTAGGATACAGTTTTTTTCACGAGGGTGATCGTGTAAGAAAAAGGACAGTCTCTGGATAGAATAATTTATCTAATCCAGCCTATCTGGACGACGATATTTAAATCAGACGCACTTTCTCTCCTTGTACGAAAATACAAGTTACACTGCACTCACATGCACACAATTCTGTGACAAATACGTACGAATGTGAAAACAAACTATGGATAACATATAATAGATAGGGGTTGACCGATACAATAACTAAAGGTTTAATAACATTTATTATAAATAGAAAATCACAACATAAATCATATGCATCAAGAGATCATGGTTTACAGACAAAATGAAAATTAATCAAATAGGTTCTCCCCTCTGGTAAAGGAAAAGAAAGGACGATCCCAACAGAGGTTAATTAACCCAAAAGATCAAATGTTAACAATAAGTTATGAAATAGTCAGTATGGGAAAAGAATAGGTTCCTAATGTAAACTATCCCGTGACTAATCAGATTATTGAGATAAAGAAAGAAGAAACCATATAAGTATATGATGTTAACAAGAGACATAAGTTTCTTTCTCTGTTCATTCAATTCACATACACGCAGTGGCCACTTTCAGATACACTTACCCCAGTAGTTGTCGCAGGCATTCCAAGGAAATACACTAATAAATCCAGCCTCAGGTGGCTGAAACGCTAGGTTTAAGTTACACAAATGTTGCTGACAATATATTGCCACAGTTGGCTGATGAGATATATATATAAGTAAATTCTGGTAATAGTTCTGGCCCAGTTAATATTATAATTCAATGGTTCTGTTCTGGTTTCTCTCAGGAAAATGAGGAAAATTGGACCGCACCAGTCACAGCAAGAAGCTCATCAATATTAAATATTCTTGGATGCTTATAATATTATTATAAGTTCGTATGATCATAAGTTCATATGGCCATAAGAAAAGCTGCTAGTACTCAGGTTTTGACCAGCCTATATAAAAGAGAATATAAACATTTAACCAAATTATCAATATCATATCTAACACGTGTTAAAATAGGACCTATTCACCACTGTTATAAATTAGATTTAAAACACACGTGTCTAGCTTATCCTATCATTCTGTTAACGCGTGATATGAACACTAGTCATTTAAAAAAATTACATAAAATGGATAGAAGTAAATAATATATGCCGTCAGTAGACAGTTATTTAATGTATGTACTAGTCAATTTAAAACATCTCTTACTGGAAAAATAGCGAGTAATTAAATTTACTTTACGGCTGGAAAGTTAGCTATAAGTTATTTAATTAGCACAGAAAATCTCAGTGAAATATATATTGAAAACTTTAAACACACTAAATCACTTCAAGGCTAGTATATAAATTACTACAATCAGAAAACTGAGACACTCCACTAAAATCTATTAATTTTCACTCTGTACGAGAAATTTTAAGATAACGAGCTAGGGAATTCAGATAGATTTCTGGCAACTGATCATGGCTATTGGAGAGACATGGTATATATTGATATGTTCAGTACAATCGTTCTTTAATTTGAAAGTCACACCACTGCCAGACCTGAGCCAATTTGCTGTTCGATTTCTTGAATCAAAGGTAATTTTACCACCTCTTGACTTTCATCATCTCCGCCTTGCCGAATATCAGCTACGCAATTTTCACCTGAAAGTTTTACAATCCAAGGTCTGTCTCACTGAATATCGTGTGTTCCCCTGATCAAAGAATCTATTACGCCATGCTCCGCGCTTCGCTCTCTGTTTTGGGACCAGAAGACGCAGCAATAGAGACCGCAGTCAGCGACTCATAGCTTGACTGCCTGCATCAGGACCAGCGAACCTGAGCTGGTCAAGACCGTGCTCCACCTCCGCATGGTGGTCCTGGAAACAGTCTGCAGCAGTGCAGGCTGGCTGAGCGAGCACGGATCGCAATGGGAAGGCAAACCCGGTCCTAAAAAATACCGGGCAGAAGTCGGATGTGTTGACCGAAAGGTGCAGATATCACAGCTACGTTGTAAACAGACACAACGCAACCACTGTCCTTTTCAGGGCGAACGAGGAAGAAGAAGAAGAAGAAGCTCTCTGTTTCACATAGGGCTTAATTTCCAGATGGCCCACGTGTTAATTGTACTGGTGAATCCTTCGTTCATGTAGTAGAAAATATACTCGAGATGGGGAGGAGCAAAAGTGGATGATTACTGCTGCACTATTTTCATCTGTGACACACATATAAAAATATTTGGTGGGTAGGTTTCTAATTTTTAAATTTTGCCAGGGCAGCGGCCTTATGGCCTACTCTTTATGATTTCCAACTGCCATGGGATTTTTAACGTCCACAACTTGTACTCGGAACCTCCTATTTTTTCACCCTTGTCCAAAAAGGCTAGGCATCCGATCTCACTACCCATGAGACCAGGGGAGTATGACGTCATTAGGACCACTGGTTCTGAAAAAAAATTTCCATAAATTATATTCCCTCTACTGGGGATCGAACCTGGTACCTTTAGAATTTGAGGCGGATGCCATACCTCTTAGCCACTTCGACCCCATTATTATTCTGTTTATTTATTATATACTTGCTAGTGTTAACATCTTTTTGGTTCATATATTCTACTATGTTTTCTTTATGAATGTTAAGCCTTACTCAAAACAGATACAACAGAATAGAGCTTACCATTTTAGCAAGGTAGAGAAGAAAGAAGAAGTGCAGTATAGAAAAATGACTTAGAAATCTGATCTTTAATTAAAAGACAAAGCTTAAATAGGAAAAAAAAATCTGCAGCATGATAAGTGATTAAAATGATTAGAATAAAGAAACCTGAAAATGGTTAGAATTCTTCTTATAAGTAGTTCTGCCAGAGAAACAAACATGGGAGTTTGGTAACAACTGATTTGCCTACAAATCATAGAAGATTGAAAGCTTTATGGTAGAAATCACACCGAAGTAGTAATTTGATGTGAGGAGTGTGTATTAAATATTTTGATTGAACTCTTATAGGCTCCTGCAGACAAAGATTCCCGCACTAAAATTCATCTTGCAGTAAAGACACGATATGCTCAGTTGGAGACTAAAACAGCAGACGTGGACAATCAGAAGATGATCCAGGTTATGTGGAGAACAGGTAAAGGTGCTAAAATTTGCCAAAAATAAATGGTAGAATTCTTGTTAAGCTCTTGAATATAATAACAGGGCTATTTTGAAGATAACGCAACCATATTTTCACCATACGAGCTCGGACGCCGCCTCGGTAAACAAGGTCCGCGCAGAGCAGTGACACCCCCAGGCTGCTTGCGAATAGTCTACTACTGGGAACATAAACAGATTAGGGATGAGCCCACTCTCCCGTTGAGCAGGTGCTAAAGTCGTAGATACTGGGCCAGAAGGCGCACCGGAAACCACAGTATCATGCAACTCGCTTTTTTTTTTTTTCTATGGAGAGTACACCGTCAAATAAATCTCGTTCTGGTGCTCGCCCTGTGGAGCTCCACCAGGCAGGTGCAGTGCCGGGCTCTGAGCCTCGACAGAGCCCACCCTCAGCTACTGGAGGACCCTCTAGACCGTCTTGTGGAGTCAGCAGACGGCGGAGGAGAGCTACTGACCAAAACAAAACAGAAAAAGAGAAACCCAGAGTGCCACTTGTCATAATGCACTGGAATGCAGAGGGAGTGAACAGCAAGCAGGCTGGATACAGCAAAAAGACAGAGCTGGAAAACATCTTGTATGAGAAGCAAGTCAGTGTTTGCTGTATCCAAGAGACTCACTTGAAAGCAGATCAAACCTTTAAAATAAGGGGATATCAATGCTTCAGATCCGACAGAAAAGATAGACGAAAAGGAGGAGTACTTACTCTTGTAAGGAATAACATTCCTGCACACGAAAGGAAAACCTTCATGGATGGAGCAGAATATCAGCTGCTGCAGATAAAGGTAGACAAGATGGAAATAGAACTCCTGAACTATTACTGTCCGAACAACAAACCTCTGAGTCTCAGCTCTATACAGGTACCAGCCACCAACTTTATAGCAGTTGGAGACTTTAATAGCCACTCCCAGAGCTGGGGCTATAACCATCTGGATCACAGAGGTGAAGAGGTTGAAACTTGGCAAGATGATCACTCCCTAATCCTAGTCAATAATGCCACAGATACTCCTACCTTCTACTCCAGAGGATGGCACACAACTTCAACACCAGATCTTGCCTTCTCCACACCAGATATAGCTGGATCTATTAGTAGAGAAGTAGGAGATCAACTAGGGGGAAGCGACCATCGCCCAATCTTTCTTACTGTCCAGAGTGCAACTCTCAGTACAGGCCCAGCCATTACAAGATGGAACTACAAAAAAGCCAACTGGGGTTTATTCAGGCATCAGGTGAACACGCTGCTGTCTACCCTCAAGGTACAGAACCGAGATATTAATGAAGTGGTAAAAGACTTCAACAGATGCATACTACAAGCTGCAAAAGAAACCATTCCCAAAGGATGCCGGCGTAACTACATACCATACTGGTCCAGCACACTCCAAGAACGTCAGGAAGCTATGGACAAGGCTAGAAAGAACGCAGAGTCTCAGCCTTCACTTGAAACTCACAACAAATGGAAAAAGGCTGTAGCAGAGTTTCAGAGAACAAAGCTAGAAGAAAAACGGAAAAGCTGGAGAACTAAAACGGCATCGCTGAACCTTGAGAAAGACGGCAGGAAACTTTGGAGATTAGTCAAGTCTCTAAATGAAGAGCGTTCCTCACCAAGGCAGACTATCACATTGGATGAAGGTGGCAAACTTTTCAGAGGAAAACAAGCTGCAGACTTGTTTGCTAGAAGATACAGTTCAGAAAGCAACTTACCCATTAACATAGACCATCAGAGAGAGATAAGAAAAGAAATACTGGCAACCATGGGACAGACAGATACTCCTGCCCCAATGAGGGAACCCATCACACTAGGAGAACTACAGAAGGCTATTTCCAAGCTTAAGTTTCAAAAGTCACCCGGCCCAGACAAAATCAGCAACGAAATGCTAGTAAATCTGAGCTCAGCAGCAAAGACAAAACTGCTTGAGATATTCAACCACAGCTGGTTGAAAGGAACGGTACCCCAAGTATGGAGAGAAGCCATCACAATACCCATACTAAAGAAAGGGAAATGTAAGACCGAGGCTGCAAGTTACCGGCCAATCAGTCTCACAAGCTGTGTTGGGAAGACTATGGAGCGAATAGTCAACCACAGATTGAAATGGTATTTAGAGTCTGAGCAGATCCTGGTGCCGGAACAAGCTGGATTTAGAGAATGCTACAGTATAGAAGACCAAGTTACTTACTTGTCTCAAGCAATAGAAGATGCCTTTCAGGAGAAGAAAAAGGTCCTAACGATCTGGGTCGACTTCAAGCAGGCCTTTGACAGGGTGTGGAAAGATGGCCTCATTGCAAAACTTGGGAGAGGTGGAATCCAAGGCAACATGATGAAATGGATCCAGTCATACTTGCATAACAGGAGAACTAGAGTCACTCTTGACGGTCTGCAGAGCAGAAAAGTGTTGCTCCATCAGGGGGTACCTCAAGGAGGAGTAATTTCCCCTACACTCTTCCTTGTTTACATCAATGACCTGGTGAAAGATCTCCCTGCAGGAGTGAAAGCTGCCTTATATGCAGATGACCTAGTACTCTGGTGCGCTGATGAAAATGTCACCACAGCAAATTATAGAATGCAGCGGGCAGCAGACATGCTAGTGTCATGGGCAGAGAAATGGCTTATCACAATAAACACAGACAAAACCTCCACAACACTGTTCTCCCTCGCCCCCAAGGACAAATCAGCTAACATACACCTAGGGACAACCGTTATCAAGGAAGAAAGCTACCCCACCTATCTTGGGGTGACATTTGACCAAAGGCTTACATGGAATAAGCATATTGAAAATGCAGAAGGAAAGGCCCGAAGACGACTAGGCATACTCAGAAAATTGGCAGGTACCAACTGGGGAGCAAATGAACGAAATCTAAAGAAGATTTATAGTGGAGTAATAAGACCACACTTAGAGTTTAGCTCAGCAGCATGGTCATCAGCTGCTAACTCACATCTGCAGTCCTTGGACAAGGTGCAAAATCAAGCTCTCAGGCTCATTACAGGAGCCATGAAAACTACACCAATAACAGAGATGCAGAAGGTTGCTGGATTACAGACATTGTCCCATAGAAGAGACACAAAGACCATGATCCAGATGGAAAAGTACAACAGTATGCCAACGCACCCAATGAAGGCAAGACTAGATGATCTGGCATTGGGACGTCTAAAGCGTAGCAGCTTTGTGCATCGGGGAAAAAGACTTATAAGACAGCATCAAGAAGACCTATCTATGAAGACAACACCACTGAAGCCCACCTTATACCCTGTACCATGGGAGCAGGCCAGCAGTGCCCTCCAAATTAATACGTCGGTCAGTGGTCTCACAAGTGGATGTGAGTATAATGATCTGCAAAAACGAACTGCTACATTGAGTATGATCCAAGAAAGCTATCCCGATCAATCATGGATACATGCCTATACAGATGGATCAGCAACTAATGCTGTTAGGAATGGAGGTGCCGGTATCTTTATCTCATATCCTGACAACCACTATGAGACTAGGCACATTCCCACTGGTAAATTCTGTTCCAACTATACAGCTGAGGTTCAAGCTCTAGAGCAAGCTGCAAATATGATTTATAACACCAACTCTGACTGCCACCAGGTAGTCATCCTCACAGATGCACTGTCTGTCCTGCAAGCTCTCAAGGGTGGTAAACTCCCGCATCTGAGAAATGAACTAAACAAGGTAGCTGCCAAAAAGAGAACCATACTTCAGTGGGTACCATCTCATTGTGGTGTACCCGGAAATGAAAAGGCAGATAAACTTGCAAAAAAGGGAGGAGAATGTGAACAAGAAGATAATGAAGTCACATACTTTGAGAAAAAGAGAGCTATCCAGACTATAAGAAGAGAACAGAACCAACCCAAAGACGACTATCACACTCTCGACCGGCAGGGACAGAAAACTATTTTTCGACTCAGGACAGGGCATAACAAACTGAATAAACACATGCACAAGTTACGATTGTCTGCTTCACCACTGTGCACATGTGGATTAAACGAACAAACTGCTGAGCATGTTCTACAGGACTGTCCTCTGTATGACCAGTTAAGAAAGATATACTGGCCCAATGACTCAACACTAAATTCAAAGCTATATGGAGTTAAAGAGGAACTTCAAACAACAGTCGAATTCATCATGAGAACTCGTCTGACGGTGTAATCATCAAAGATGCGATCGCAAGAAGAAGAAGAAGAATATAATAACTTCTTCTTTCCTTCCTAAAGTAAACAGTGATTTATCTTTCCTCAGTCGTCGTTCCCTTTTGTCTTGTCTTCCCTTTTACAAGTCTCCTTATCTCCCCCCTGCTTAACTTTCATTTGCATCAGGTTTTATATATGACAAATGTGAATAACCAGTTAGTTTAATTATTCTGTATTATTTGTATTTTTATTTATAAACCTGCTCAATTATTCCCTTATTAGTCACATATTACATGTGAGTCAATATATTTATAGCATGTGTTGGGAGGTTCATTATTTGTTTCTCATCGACTCGTGTACTTTCCTGAAGAATGTAAACTTGCTCTTAGCCTGTAGTAGGGTTAAGAATAACCCCATTAATAAATGACATTTTGGAATAACCAAGTAACTAATTCTTCATAGTTAATATATGGCTAACCTCTACACCTTAAGGTAGAAGACGAACGACTAAGTAAAAAGTAAAGAATGTAATATATGGCAAAGTAAATGAAAGTGTAAAAAGTAAAAAAGTTATATGGCAAGGTAAATGAAAAAAAGTAATATATAGCAAGGTAAATGAAAATGTAAAAAGTAATATATGACATGGTAAATGACAATGTAAAAAGCAATATATGGCAAGGTAAATGAAAATGTGAAAAGTAATATATGGCAAGGTAAATGAAAATGTGAAAAGTAAAAAAAAAAATGTAATATATGGCAAGGTACATTAAAATAGGTGGTACGTCTTGACTAGGACAAAGCACAGAAAAATAGCCCACATTACAACCATTGTCTTATTCATCAGCACCGTTCAGTTCCCTAAGGAGCATAGGCCTTCAACAAACTTCTGCCAAGTCTTCTTGTCCCGTGCCGTCTGCTCAAGGCCTTTCCATGTCTTCCTCATTCCTTTCATGTTTGTCTCTAATTTATTTCTCCATGTGTTCTTTGGTCTCCTACCTATCTTATTCTGGAGATTCCAGAACAATAATAATAGCCCCTTCAGTCATAACTGACTATGGGAATGTGCCCCCGAGGTGGCAGCCCTCAGCTGCCTATTTTCCTGATGCTCCTTTCGACGTTTTCTCCTCTCTTCTGCTTATTGTATGAGCTTCTTTTCGCCCACTCTGAGGTGGCGCCGTAAATAGCATCGCCACTTAGTGCGATCGGCAGCTTCATCCTCCCATGTTGCTGGATCCATGTCTTGTGCCCTCATATCTCTCTTGCATACATCTTTGAACCTCAGCTGTGGTCGCCCAACTGTTCTCTTGCCATCTGCTAATTGTCCATAGAAGATATCCTTCAGGATGCGACCATCTTCCATGCGGCGGACATGGCCAAGCCAGCATAGTCTGCGCTGTCTAAGCAGTGTATACATGCTTTGAAGGCCAACATGTGACAACACCTCGACATTTGTCACTTTATCTTTCCACGAGATGCCGAGGATGTGGCGTAGGCACCGTAAATGGAAGGTATTGAGCCTTCTTTCTTGCTTAGCATAGGTTGTCCAGGTCTCGCTGCCATATAGGAGTGTGCTGGTGACGCAGACGTTATGTACCGCAGCTTTGGTCTTCGTTGTGAGTTTGGAATTTCCCCAAACACGCGATGTGAGGCAGAAAAAGGTAGCTGCAGCTTTGCCAATGCGGCTGTCATTTTCTGTGTCCAATGAGAGTTTGTCATTGATGGTAGACCCTAGGTATGTGAAGTGGTGCACCACTGCCAATTCATAGTTATTGATAGTGATAACTGGTGCAGCACCCACATCCTGACTCAGCACATTCATTTTCTTTAGACTTATTGTGAGGCCAAAGTCCTTGCATAGGGAAATTTACAAGAGTGCACAAATTATAGAGGAATAATGTTACTTTCAGTGCCAGGAAAAGTATTAAACAGGATTATCCTTGAAAGATTAAAAGAGTCCATAGACAACAAACTGAGAGATGAACAAGCAGGTTTTTGACAAAACAGATCCTGTACAGACCAGATAGACACTTTGAGAATAATAGTTGAACAAAGTCTGGAATTGAATTCACCACTATACATCGGATTCGTGGACTATGAGAAGGCATTTGACAGTGTAGACAGAGAATCACTTTGGAAATTGATGAGGCATTATGGAGTTCCCATGAAGATCATTAACTTAATAAAGAAGACCTATGAAGACATGACATGCAGAGTTCTTCATGAAGGACAACTTACAGAACCATTTAGGATTAGAACTGGAGTGAGACAGGGATGCCCTTTGTCTCCATTTCTTTTCTTACTACTCGTAGCAATAGATTGGGTCATGAAAACATTGACATCACACTACAGAAATGGAATCCAATGGAATCTGACTAAACAGCTTGATGATCTGGATTTTGCAGATGACTTGGCTCTTCTGTCCCATAACCATAATCAGATGCAAGAGAAAATGAAAATTCTCGATGAGAGGTCACAACAAGTGGGCCTGAAAATACACAGGGAAAAGACAAAGATTATGAGAATAAATGCAAGAAATGATAACAAGGTTGAACCTGAAGAAACACCACTAAAAGATGTAGAATCGTACACATATCTTGGAAGTAATATAGACAAAGTTGGAGGTACAGACAGTGATATCAAAATAAGAATACAAAAAGCAAGAGGAGCTTTCATTGCATTGGGAAACATATGGAAAACACGAGAAATCAAGTCCAACACGAAAATAAGAATCTTCAACTCAAATGTGAAGTCAGTCCTATTGTATGGCTCTGAGACATGGAAAACAACAAAAACAACAACCAAAAAGCTACAGACTTTTATAAACGGGTGCTTGCTTAGAATAGAAGGACTGAAATGGTCTGACAAAGTCACAAATGTGGAATTGATGACAAGAACCAGACAAGTGACAGTGGAACAAGAGTTGAGAAGAAGGCGATGGATAGGACACACATTGAGGAAACCTGTTGATAGCACTACAAGGCAGTCCTTGTTCTGGAATCCACAGGGAAAGAGAGGCAGAGGTAGACCAAAAAACACATGGAGAAGAGAACTGGAAACAGAGGTGAAAATGATGAGGAAAACATGGAAAGAACTTGAGCAGATGGCACAGGACAGGAAGACTTGGCATGTGTTTGTTGAAGGCCTATGCTCCTTGGGGGGCTAAAGGGTGTTGAAAGTCCTTGCATGCTTGGGTGAAGCGATTCATCAAGCTCTAAAGCTCCCGTTGGCTTTGAGTGATGACTGCAGCATCATCAGTGAACAACAAGTCTCTTATAGTGACCCTTTCTGATTTTTGTTTTTGCCTTCAGCCTTGAAAGATTAAACAGACGGCCATCTGACCTAGTGTGAAGGCATATTCCTTCAGTTGCATCTCTGAATGCATGCTTCAAGAGTAAGGCAAAGAAGATCCCAAAGAGGGTTGGAGCCAGAACACAGCCTTGTTTAACGCCACTTCATATGTCAAAGCGCTGTGATGTGCTTCCAGCATATTGGACTGTTCCCTTCATGTCGTCATGGAATGACTTTATCATTTCCAGCAATTTAGAAGGGCAGCCTATTTTCAGGAGGATTTTGAAGAGTCCATCCATACTAACCAGGTCAAATGCTTTTGTGAGGTCTATAAAGGCGATATATAAAGACCTTTTCTGCTTTCTTGATTTTTCCTGAAGCTAGCAGAGAGAGAAGATCATGTATGTTGTTGATCTGCCAGCTTGGAATCCACACTGTGACTCTTGATATATGCGCTCAGCAAACTTGTGTAGTCGCAGTAAGATGACTTTGGCAAAAACCTTACCAACAATACTAAGAAGAGAGATGCCTCTGTAGTTATTGCAGTTACTTCTGTCTCCTTTATTTTTATAGTGTTACAATCTTGGCATCTCGCATGTCTTGAGGAATAGTTGTCTCTTCCCAGCACTGGCACAGCATCTTATGCACGGGATGTAATAGCATGCTCTTACAGCATTTGATTAAATCAGGAGGAATCCCATCACTGCCTGGTGCTTTGCCAGAGGCCAAGCTATCAATGGCCTTGCTGAGTTCCTCTAATGTTGGTTCGGCATCCAGCTCCTCCATAGTTGGCAGACATTTGACAGCATCAAGGGCTGCAGGCGTAACAGTATTTTCTCTAGCGTAAAGCTCAGAGTAGTGCTCAACCCACCTCTCCATCTGCTTACCCTTATCGGTTAGCTTCTCTCCGCTGATGGTTCTTAGTGGTGCCATCTTACTTTTTTGGGAGCCAAGTGCTTTCTTTATACCGTCATACATTTGTCTAATGTTGCCTGTTTGCGCTGCAGTCTGAATGCTCTCACTGAGCTGAGTCAATAGTCATTTGCACAGCATCGAGCAGTTTGTTGAACTTTGCTTCTCGTAGCCTTCAGGATCTGTTGGGTTCTAGCACTCGGTGAACGTTTGTATTCATTCGCAGCACTCCGCTTAGCTTCAATGACAGGTGCCATCACATCTGAGGAAGCATCGAACCAGTCATTTGGCTTTGCCGTTATCTTACCAAAGGTGGCAAGTGCAGTACTTTGAATGGTGTTCCATAGATGCTCCCAGTTCTCTGTAATAGTATCATCATGCAGAGGGCTACTAAGCACTTTCTTGAAGGTCGCAGTAAATTGAGCGATCATGACAGGGTCTGACATCTTGCTGGTATCAATGCGTGGTTTCCCTTCATGTCTGACACGATAGAGTTTTCTTGGTTGTGCTCTGATTTTGCAGCAAACCAAGGAGTGATCTGTATCACAGTCTGCACTATCGTACGAGCGCGTGGAGAGCACAGACCTGAGAAGTGGCCTTCTGACGAGAATCAGATCCATTTGGTGCCAGTGCTTGGATCGTGGGTGTCTCCATGACACCTTATGCTGGGGTTTTGTCTGAAAGTAGGTGTTGGTCACGCAGAGGTCATGATGGACACACAGCTCTAAGAGCCATTGTCCATTTTCATTCATCTTGCCAATACCAAACCTGCCCAGACATGAAGGCCATGAAACATTATCGGCACCCACTCTAGCGTTGAAGTCACCAAGGAGAACAAGCTGTTCTTGCCTAGGTATGCTTTTGATGACTGCTGCTAGATTCTCATAGAACTCATCTTTAGGCAGAGTACAGAGTAGGAGCATACACACTGACAAGGGTGATGGGACCTGTGCTAGTTTGCAGGCGGAGCGTTAACAGGCGTTCTGATCCATTCTCACCTGGTTCAACCATTTTAATTAGCAATTTTTTTACTGCAGAACCTACTCTGTGTTCTCTAGTTTTATTAAGATCTTTCCCTTGCCAATAAAATGTGTAGTCCTTCTCGCTCACCATTCCAGAGCCTGCCAGGCGCGTTTCCTAAAGTGCAGCTATATCCACCTGAAGTCGTTTAAGCTCATCATTGATTATGGCTGTCTTCCTGACATCGTTTATGTCCTGTAGGTTTTCGGATAGTCTAGTCAACATAGTCCGGACGTTCCAGCATCCCAATCTGAGAGTTTGCTTATTTCTATTATTACGATAATTGCTTGGTGCAAAATTTTCTGTCCACAGTTCGGGTTTGACCCTAATCCCCATGTACCCAATGGGGCCCTCAACCCATATTTTATATAGTTAATCAGTTTTGTGATAGCTTCACTGAAGCCTCATTAGCTCATGGGATATGACGATGGCCTGGGTCATTCCTCATGGTTGTAGTAACTGCCTCTTTGTATACTCATTAACAGCATTGTCCAGACTTGACAATCATCAGTTCGTCATCATTTTCCTTTGCACTGCTGCTAATGGAAGATGGAGCCACCTCTGTAGCTCGTCCCCTTGCAGGAAACTTACACCAAGTATTTGCATGCTCTTCCAGTAGTGGTTTCTATAGCAATGTGTTTTACATGATGAGGTTGCCCGTCCCATGCACAACCTCATATTAGTCACATTGTACAACATGCCTGAGGATGCAGTAGTCCTGTTCTTTCTTTGTCTCTTCACCTACTGAAATCTTCTTTTGCTATAAATAACAATTTACTGCAGAATCCGCAGCTGCATTCAATTCCCCATGTGAATAATAATTGAATTTTTCATACATGTTTCATATTCTTTTATCAGGGAAGTCACGAGACAGGAATAGAGATGATTGGCCAGCATCAAAGAAGGACTATAAATATGTGAAATTTGTTTTGTACAAGGAGAACAAAGATACAATGGATGCTATTGGACTTATCGCAAAAAATCTTAGGTAAGTTTTTTCTTGTTGTGAATTTCCATTGGTTAGATTATAACATAATGCAGCACAAAACTGACTGAACAGAAGTTGTTAATCCTGATCAGAGTTTCTCAACATTTTAGAAAGGGGGACCTGATAAGTGGAGCTAACTGTGTAGACCCCTCACAGGATTTGTCATCAATAGAATGCACAGTAAAATAACTAGGATACAGATACTGAGGAGCCAGCTATTAAACAGTCACACATTAAAAAATTTTCCTAACGCACATATTTTTTACATGCTGTTTAACTAGGGCTGCTGAGCTTCTCGCTCTTTTGCAGCCAATACCAAGTTGAAGACACCTTGATATTATCTACACTGTAGATCTAGGCGTTTCCTCTGGCTTTCCTGCCGTTTTTGAAGTCATGAGCTCCAGTTTCTCCAGCTTGGCTGGTATTTCTTCTTCTTTCGTTCGCTTGAAATATATTGTCTATATCTGCAATGTTGTTTCTTGTATAAACTTCACTGTCTTTTGTAGTTCATACAAAGGTCTGTATAGTTTTGCTTCCAGTGTTGTTTCTCTGGGCCAGTGGGTTTGCCTCAATATATCATATTCGGGGCAATCTTGAAGTACGTGCTCCGCAGTCTGGGGTGCCTGTCCACATGTACACATGGCTGAATTGCCAATCTTGAATTTTGTATACATGTGGCTGCGGAGGCGGTTGTGTCCTGTTCTGAGGCGCAGAATAACAATTTGTTTTGATCTGTACATAGCTTGGTAGTCATCCTGCGTTGGTGTTGGTGGCTTTCTGATTGATTTGATCATCTTTTTCTTCTGATGGTACGTAACTGGTACATCCGGTTGCTCGTCTGCAGCCCCTTCTTTAGCCAGTCGGTCTGCTCTCTTGTTTCCTGGTATTCCACAATGAGACGGTATCCATTGCATGGCGACCCTGCACTGGTTGCACAGTTCAGAAAGTAGGGCTTGTATACCTGGCAATTTTCTGGACTGAAGTGCTTGGAGTGCTGATCTTGCATCTGTCAGGAGTACCACAGACTGTGGACCGAGATTGGTGTTCAACAGTTTCTCAGTTGCCACCTTGATTGCCTGGATTTCTGCATCATAGTTGTTACAGAATTTCCCTGTTGGTACTCTGACCATATCCCTAGTGTTGTTTGGGTATTCTATGTACACTCCTGCTCCTCCAATCATGACTGCATTCTGTGCTGACCCATCTGTGTATACTCAGACCCAGAGGTCCTGTGGGCATTCATCATCCAGGAAACTGAGAGTGACTGTCCTACGTTGCACACTGTTCTGTTCATCCCTGTCGAATATTCCTTTCACTTTTGTCTGGATGTGTATTGGTAGTCCAGGCTCTTCTCTCCAAGGGGTTTGTTCTGGCACAGACTTTAGGGGGCTGTCAACTTCAGGCAGGTCTGAGGTTTGTCTACGAAATCGTTTGGCCTGGTGGATGAAGCTGCTTATTTTCAATCGCCCTATTGCTAGGTTTTGGAATCTGTCTTTCATTGGATGGCTTGGCATACAGAGGAACTTTTCTGCCTGTGTTAGCACTTTCGTGTCTCTGCGTTCTCGCAGTGCTTGTATCCTCCCCATTTTCTCCATCTCCACTATAGGCGTTGATTTCATTGCCCCCGTGATGACCCTAAGCGCCTGGTTTTGCACCTTATCTAGCTCTTGTAATGTGTAAAAAATGCTGGACACCACGCAGCTGACCCATATTCCAGGTGTGGTTGTATGCCCTGCTGGTAAACTTTACTAAGTATTTTCCCGCTGGCTCCCCATGTGGTTCCACTTAGTTTTCTCAGGATGGCTAGCTTCCTCCTGGCCTTTGTTGCTGCCTTGTTGATGTGCTGCTTCCATGTCAGCGTATCATCGAATGTAACTCCGAGATAGGTGGGTTGTTTATCTTCTCTCAGGAGCTCTTCATTTATCTTGATGACACCAGCTTTTTGTTTGGGAGAGAGGGTGAAGAGCGTAGTGCTGCACTTGTCTGTGTTGATGCTGACACACCATCTATTTGCCCACGAGGTTAAGGCATCTATAGCTCTTTGTATAAGTTTATAAACTAATAAAACGGTATTGAATCAGTTTTACAAATAACAGTTCACATGAGACAAGGGACGTTTCGGGTTTTACCCTTCGTCAGCCACAAACAGGTGACAAAGACAAAAATTACATATAGGTACTACAAAACTATACGATGAATAACAATACAAGAAAACAGTAAAATCTAAAAGAAATACTGAAACAAGAAAGTAAATAATCCAACGAAACGAAAAAAAGAAGAATAAACAAAACTGTGGAACTAGTTAAAGTTAGCTTAGCTCGATGCAAAGAATCCGTGGAAGAAAGCGGTAGTCTCTTGTCACAGAATTCGCAAGGAAGTGACGTGCGATAGCGACAAAACAAGAGATATAAAAAGATACGAAACGAACCAAAGCAAAAACACAAGAAGATAGATCATAAAGACAACGAATAAAGAATGAAAAAGAGAAAAGCTACCAGAATTTATGCAAAATGATGTTGTATATTTAAACCGCCGGGAGCTAGAACACCCATTTTAAAAATAAGACGATTCTCCAACGAAAAACGAGTCTTGTCATTACCGGCACATGAACGCAGGGCAGTGACATGTATATCGGAATTACCTGAATGGTCCGGTCTATTGAAATGAAGAGCCACCGGTAAATGTTTGTCCTGATAGATGTCATTCAAGTGCTCACGAAACCTGTCTGCCAAACGCCTACCTATTTATAGCTCTTTGTAGCAGTTTGGTGGCCACTGTTGCATGCTCATCTGTGCACCATATTACCAGGTCATCAGCATACATTGCCACTTTCATTCCATGTGGTAGTTCAGCAACCAGGTTGTTGATATAGACTAGGAAAAGTGTGGGGGACAGAACCCCTCCCTGAGGGATGCCATGACGCAGTAGAATTTTCTTACTCTTGAGGCCATCTAGTTGTACTCGGGCTCTTCTGTTATGCAAGTATGCTTTCGCCCATTTGTACATCCTACCATTCACTCTACAGTTTCTCAGTTTCTTCAGAAGCCCTTCTTTCCAAACCTTGTCAAATGCTTTCCTTAGATCTATCCATGCTGCTAGTACCAGTTTCTTATCTTGGAACGCATCCTCAATCTCTTGGGAAAGGTAAGTTGCCTGATCTTCGGTAGAGTAACATTGCCTAAAGCCTGCCTGCTGTGGTACAAGAAGGTTTTCACTTTCAAGGTACCACTGTAGCCTGAGGTTGATGATACGTTCCATAGTTTTGCAGAGACAGCTTGTAAGGCTGATTGGTCTGTAGCTGGAGGCAGTGGAACTGTCTTTTCCTGGTTTTAGGAGTGGTATCATGATTGCTTCCCTCCAGGTCTGTGGAACTCTGCCTCTGATTTTGAAGGCTATGTCTTTGTTGAGGTGGGTTTCTTGCAAGCAGCATACATTTACTTGCTCTTCATTCAAGATATTTTCGAGCTCTAGTTTTTTCGCTGTAGCCATCTTTTTTACTGTTGACGCCTTCAGCACTCCAGTGCATTATTTTAAGTGGTCTTTGCTTTGCTTGGCCAGTAGTTCTATTCTCATGCCTCCTGGCTCCACGGGGCAATTGAGAAGGACCCCCAGTAGTAGGGGTTGGGCCCTTTTGAGGCAGAGGGCCCGGTACTGCATTTGAATGGGTGTCCGTCACAGGGCGAGTGCCATAACGTTTTATAGATATAGACATATTTCCATTGCGTGTGTGCATGGCATCCTGATTGCTGTGGTGCGCCTCTTGGCTGGTTGCCTACGTCTTCAGCATCTTGACTTGCTAGGGCAGACTGCGGTCTTGCTCGAGTGTAGGAGGGCCTGGCCAGTCTTGGTTTTTCGGCCGCTGATGGGGAGCTGGTATTTAAAGTCACATCTGGTCCCAAGCTAGGAGGAAGAAGTGTGTGGCATGCTATGCTATCCCTGCCATCCAAGGGGGCTCTCCTAATATACAGAGCTAAAATACCATCCCCAGTACATAAAGACTGAGCCAGCAAGTGAGGTGGAAGAATCTGAAGAGAGCAACAGCTCATAAAAACGAATCAGCAAAGTGCATGGCACACTAGAGATATATCAGAACATTAAAAAAAAAAGATAGCAGTTAGCCACTATGGAAGAGATTAGGGCAGTGTTTCTCAACGGGGGCGGTACAGCCGCCTGGGGGGCGTTTTCAAGATGTCGGGGGCGTTCTGATGGGTCGCAACGATTGGGGTCGCTACTTCCATTCAGGGGGGCGTTGTGTACATTTTTACAAGAATCAATATGAAACAATTACAAAAGATATTCCCCTTCGCATAGCTTGTAACACGACAGTTTTTGTTTGCCCTGCGTCCCATGGAGTGTTTCAAGCATTCCAAATGCAAAATTTGTGTACCTGGGATGTTACCATTGTCAGGAGACAGTAGAGTTTTTGGATTCAATCAAAGAAGAATTTAGCATCAAAAGAGAAGTATTGCGAAACGATGTGGCCTATCTTTCAGATATATTTGAAAAGTTAAATGCGGTTCTTCTTAAGCTACAAGGAAATGAGATCAGTCTGATTAAAGTCAAAGGAATTATCATGGGGTTCATCAACAAACTGACATTATATAAAAATAATCTTAGTCGCCGAGAACTTTCTCATTTTCCATGTTTACTGCAGTTAGGTGGGGACAGGCTTAAAGATTCAGATTTATAGGTTTATTGCAGTCATTTGGACACTATTAAAAATGATATGAGCATAAGATTTAAAGACTTGCAAGAACTAATAATACCGGATTGGGTGATTAATCCATTTGAATCAGACGTGGAACAAGTTAGTCAACATTTACAAGAAGAATTAATTGAGCTACAAAATGACTTCGAGGCAAAAGCACGATTCAGTCACACACATTACGAAAAAATTTGGATCCAGCAGAGGCTTGCGTATCCCGTTCAAAACTAAATTGCTAATTACACCTTCCTGTCATATTTGTGGAGAAGGGGTTCATGCAGCCCAAAAGCAGCTGCAGATTTGTAACAGAGTGGCTGTAGAAGTCAAAACTCAGTCACACCAAGCGCAAGTCTTTAAGCTTTTGCTGGGATTTGTGTACTAATAATTTGCCAGTGGGTGGTCATAAGGACTTTAGTATTCAGTTTGAGTTAGCAGGTGGAGGCACTATTAAAATGTACTTTCTGTCCTGTTATAGAAAGAACATTTGGTATTTTTGCCCCCTGCCAAATTTGTTTCAAGGATAATGACATGCACTGATGTTAATTCCGTCACTGTCAGTATTCCACCCTTTCGCTGTCTAAATGTCGATCGGATCGGTAGCACTGGTAACCTCTGATTGCTTTTTTAAAAGTATGTCTTTGTTGAGTGTGGTGTGTTTTGCATAGAGCAAGCATACATAAAAGGGTTGGGGGGCTTCATTCAATATTATTTTCGAGCTACTATCAGGGTTTTTTCGCTGGATTAGCCATCTTTTTTACTGTTGATCGCCTTCAGCACTCAGTTGGTATTAATTCTAAGTGGTGCTTTGCTTTGTAGGCCAGTAATACTCTATTCTCATGCCTCCTGGCTCTTATGCAAGGGGGCAATTGAGAAGGACCCCCAAGTAGATTAGGGGTTGGGCCCTTTACTGTAATCTTCAGAGGACTTGCCGACCTGAATGGTACTGCATTTGAATGGACTTTACCGTCACAGGGCGAGTGCCATAATTAGCGTTTTGTAGATATAGACATTTTCCATTGCGTGTGTGCATGGAATCCTGACAGGTCAGAAAGGTGCGCCTCTTGGCTGGTTTTGCCTACGTCTTCAAGCATCTTGACTTGCTAGGGCAGACTGCGGTCTTTCTCGAGTGTAGGAGGGCCTGGCCAGTTCCTTGGTTTTTCGGCCGCTGATGGGTCTGGACATTTGAAAACTATATTAAAATTTATTTGGTCCCAAGCTAGGAGGAAGAAGTGTGTTGGCATGCTATGCTATCCCAGCCATCCTGGGGGCTCTCCTTTTTTTTTTTTTTATACAGAGCTAAAATACCCCACCCCAGCTCATAAAGACTGAGCCAGCAAGTGAGGTGAAGAGAATGAATCTAGATGAAGAGGCAACAGCTCATGAAAAACGAATCAGCAAAGTGCATGGCACACTAGAGATATATCTACCACATTAAAAAAAAAAGAGGCAGCAGTTAGCCACTATGGAAGAGATTAGGGCAGTGTTTCCAGGCAACGGGGCGGTATAGTATGGCCGCTCTGGGGGGTTAGAAGAGGTCGGCTAAGTTATTTATTGTTGATCAGAATGATGGGCACTCGGGCAACGATTGGGGTCGCTACTTCCATTAGGGGGCTAATTGTGTACATTTTGTACAACGAATCAATATGAAATCTCTGCTAGTCAATTAAACTCAAAGATATTCCCTTCGATAGCTTGTAATCTAGCGACATTTTGCCCTTGTTTCTCCCTGCCAGTGTCCCACTATGGGTGTTTCAAGCATTCCAAATGCAAAATTTGTGTACCTGGGGATGTAGATACCATTGTCAGGAGACAGTAGATTTTTTGGATTCAATCAAAGAAGAATTTAGCATCAAAAGCATGGCTTGAGAAGTGACAATTGCCCTGGTTGATGGATTTGGCCTCATCTGCAGAATATGAAAAGTTAAATGCGGTTCTTCTTAAGCTACATGGAAATGAGATCAGTTGATTAAAGTCAAAGGAATTATCATGGGGTTCATCATAAATAGCTGACATTATATAAAAATAATTTAGTCGCCGAGAACTTTCTCATTTTCCATGTTTACTGCAGTTAGGTGGGGACAGGATTAAAGATTCAGATTTATAGGTTTATTGCAGTCATTTGGACACTTCCTCTTTAAAAATCCATATAGCTTTGAGATGTTGAAAGATTCGCAAGAACTAATTTATTACCGGATACAGAGGGTGATTAATTTTTCGAATCCACATGTGCACAGTGGTGAAGCAGACAATCGTAGCTTGTGCATGTGTTTATTCAGTTTGTTATGCCCTGTCCTGAGTCGAAAAAAATAGTTATCTGTCTGCCGGTCGAGAGTGTGATAGTCGTCTTTGGGTTGAAATTAATCTTCTGATAGTCTGGATAGCTCTCTTTTTCTCAAAGTATGACTTCGAGGCAAAAGCACGATTCAGTCACACACATTACGAAAAAATTTGGATCCAGCAGAGGTTTGCGTTTCCCGTTCTTTGTGTGAAACTAAATTGCTTTAACCCTTACAGCTTTCCTAAGACGTGCATATGTGGTGGAGAAGGGGTTCAGTGCAGTTGGTGTTATCTAATACATAAAGCAGCTTGCTCTAAAACCGACTTGCAGATTTGTAACCTAGTCTCATTTTAACAGACTTGAGAAAAATACCGGCACCTCCATTACAAAAGCATTAGTCGATCCATCATAGGCATGTATCCATTAAGCTTCATGATTGATCGGGATAGCTTTCTTGGATCATACTCAATGTAGCAGTTCGTTTTTGCAGATATTATACTGACATTTGTGATACTAATATGTATTTTTGGAATTTTTTGGTACATGTTTCAGGTGGTTACATAAGGAGAGGCTTTAATATTCAGATTTGAAGATATATATGCAGTCATTTAGGCACTTCATTAAAATTGATATGATTATGGATAGGTTATAGAGTTGTAAGGGAACTAATTCTGTATATCATTTGCTCTGCCAAATTTGTAATTCAAGGATAATGAACTTGTGGAGTTGATTTAACCTTGTCCGTACTGCAAACGCATACCATTGCTGATAAACTCTAAAATGTGGTTTTACTCCATTATAAATCTTTTTAGATTTATCATTTGCTCCCCATTGGTACCTGAAAAGATAAGTCTCATTAACTGCATTGCTTTTTATGCTTAAAAGTTTGGTGGAAATGTACCCCAAGTAGGTGGGTGTTTGTGGTTTGTGTATGTTACGATAAAGAGCAAGAGGGTGCTAAAAGGGTGGTGGGGTTTTGTCTTTTTAAAATGATTAGTTGTCAAAAGGGGGCTGTTGCTACTATCTGGGTGAGAAACAGCTGGATACTAGGCCATCACCATGTAAAGCTTTAACTCCTGCATAGATCGCACCAGGTATTGATGTAAACAAGGAAGAAAATTACTCATCCTTGGGTATACCTGATGGAGCAACACTTTTCTGCTCTGCAGACCGTCAAGAGTGACTCTAGTTCTCCTGTTATGCAAGTTGTGAGTCTAATAATACCTGAATTCCACGCTCCTAAGTTTTGAATGGAGGCCATAGGACTTATGCAAGGCCTGTTGGTCGACCCAGCACTAGAACCTTTTTCATGGGGCATCCAAGGCCTAAACAGATTAGTGTCTGGTTTGCTTTACTGTAATCTTCAACCACTCGCTGACTTGCCGACCTGAATGGTACAGTCATGAAATAAAATGACTTTCGCTCCTGTCGACCCAACACATTGTGAGACATAATTGCAGCTTACAGGTTTTTCTAGTAGGGTACTGTGAGGTTTTCCACCTTGGGATTTTTCAAAGCTATGCAAAGAAAAAAGTTTTGTGCACTGAGTCAGAGAGGACCCATTTTCATTAGGCATAATTTGAGAAGAGGAAAAAAAAGCACACTAGCAAGTGACCCATCAAGAAATGATAACAAAGAACTATGATTTGAGCTTTATACCACATGCCTTGAGGGTAGCATCATTTCTCTTGTATTCAGTTTCTTCCTTTCCATTCCTTTTAACTTTCCACCAAGCAAATAAACATGTCAACACAGACAGACATTTGAAAACTATATTAAAATTTATTTTTTTTAACACCACACTGAAAACTCTGAAATTTGTTAATTAAAAGTGAAGGCTGAGACTTAATCCTTTCTAGCCCTGTCCATGGCTTCCTGACGTTCTTGGAGTGTATAACTGGACCAGTATGTGCATGTTTTTTCATCTTTTTTTTTTTTTTTGTAGTATGCTTCTGTTAAAGTCTTTTAACCACACAAATAAGCCAGTTCCAAACCTCAGGGTAGACAGCAGCGTGTTCACCTGAGCCTGAATAAACCCCAGTTGGCTTTTTTGTAGTTCCATCTTGTAATGGCTGGGCCTGTACTGAGAGTTGCACTCTGGACAGTAAGAAAGATTGGGCGATGGTCGCTCCCCCTATGGCCTCAAAACTTCCTAGATCCAGCAGACCTGGTGTGGAGAACAAGATCCAACCATATGATAGTTGTGGCCATTATCTGCTAGAATGGGAAAAGATCATCTACCACAGCAACCTACCTCTGGGAAGATGGTTAGAGCCCCAGGCTCTGGGAGTGATTAAGTCTCTGGGAGGACAACTGCTATAAAGTTGGTGGCTGGTACCTGTATAGAGGAGACTCAGGGGTTTGTTGTTCGGACAGTAATAGTTCAGGAGTTCTATTTCCATGGTCTAAGCAACAGCCGATAGGATGCCTCCATCCATGGGTTTCTTTCTGGCAAATGTTATTCCTTACTAAGTACCCTCCTTTTAGATCTTTTCTGTCGGATCTGAAGCATTGACCCTTATTTTAAAGGTTTGATTGCTTTCAAGTGTTCTTGGATCAGAAACACTGACTTCTTCTCACAGCACTCTGGGCTGTATCCAGTAGGGGCTGTTCAATCCCTCCATCAGTGCATCATGACAAGTGTTTGAATTCTCTTTTTCTGTTTTGTTTTGGTCAGTAGTTCTCCTCCGCCGTCTGTGACTCCACAAGACGGTCTAGAGGGTCCTCCAGTAGCTGAGGGTGGGCTCTGTCGAGGCTCAGAGCCCGGCACTGCACCTGCCTGGTGGATTCTCCATTGCAGTGTACGAGATTTATCTAGCAGGCTCTCCATAGAAAAAAAAAAAGCGAGTTGCGTGATACTTAGTATCTCTCCCTATCCTTTATGTCCAGTGGGCCCCCTAATCTGTTTATGGGTGCTCCCAGAGTAGCCATTCGCAAGTCAGCTGGGGGTGTCACTGCTCATTGCGCGGACCTTGTTTACCCGGCGTCCGAGCTCGTATGGTGAAAATATGGTTGCATTATCTTCAAAATAGCCCTGTCTTTCCTGCCATCCTGCAACTTTGAGTTAGGGAGTTCTGAGCTCCAGTCTCTTTCCCAGGCATTTTATCCTGGCCTGGCACGCATACAGAGGACCCCACTTCTGGTTCTAAGTTAGCAGTTGGGGACAGGTGGGGTAGCACACTGTGCATTCCCCGTCATCCAGGGGGCTCTCCAACTATGCAGAGCTTGCACAATGCAGTGCTCTGGTTCTGGGCTCACCCAAGGAATCCTCACGTCCTGCACAGAGCCACTTCCAGATACCCACCACCTGCCAACCCCCCATTGTAGAAATCTCCTGCATGCGGCCATCCAGTCAAGAGCCAGTATTAAGTCTGGTGCCCAAGTGATTCCCCCCAAGCTCAGTGTGCAGTTCTGGGTTCTCATCATGCTGCAACACAGGGGGGATTGTGATGCTCAGCCATCTCTCTCAACTCTGCACCGATAAATGACATCGGGGACTTAACTGTGTCTCAGTACTGGGAGGCCCCGTTTCCGGGTACACCACACACAGCCAGTTGAGGCAACGGTCGCCGTGGGCGAACCATAGACATTCTGTAGTGTGATTATTCTAAAGCTGCTAAGCAGTGTGGGGTCTTTGCCAGGTTTAGGAAGTGGCCGAAGGTAACTGTAGCCAGTCTTCCGGTACTTCAGCAATCTGAATGCTGGTATTCAAATCGCTCACCATATTTATAATGGCTGTGTCGTCGAGCTGTTTAATGTGATGGTATTGTACACCATCAGGACCTGGAGCAGTGTTTCTGCTGGTTTTCAATGTGTACACCACGTCCTCTTCAGAAATGAGATATATCTGGACCATTAGGGCATTTTCCAGAACACTGTCCTTTATTTTCAGGCGGGCACTTTTGTCACCTTTATCCGTTTGCTCCACATATCGATTGAATAATGCTCTCCCCTTCTCTTTGTTCATCTTCAGGCTTAATCCTGTGGAGCTTTTGATATTAGGGATGGGTTGGCTCACTCTTTTCCTATTCATTCTTCGATGTAAGGATCAGAATTTCTGTAGGGTTTTTTCCGTGCCCATCTGTGTCACAAAGTCCTCCCACACTTTATCCTTGACCTCCCTTGCCAAGCTCTTGAATCTATTAACATCTCTTTGCTTTTTCTCCTTCATCTCTTCAACCTCTCCCTCATTCATCATTCTTCTGTTTCGTGCTTTATGCGATTCCTTTGTTGCTCTTTCCTTTTCTGTGCATGCTTCCTCCACTGTCTTATTCCACCAGGGAGGTTGGGTGAAAGGTGTTCTCGAATAAGTTAGTAAGATAAAACTAAAGACAGATGACATAATTACATTTTTTTTAAATGTCAAACCTTAGCTGAGTATCGAACATGATTCGCTTGCTTGTAAGGTATCCATGCTAACCATTCAACCACAAACTGATAGTGAATACCAGAGACTAAAAGTTTTGGAGGTAGAGGCATGCTTGCCCTGTGCAGTAACCAGGGTCTTTGAAGAGATATAGAAAGAACAGGCCTGCTGTTTCCTCAGACATGTCATAAGAAGTGACTAATGAGATGCAGGTTGTGGAGCTGGCAACTTCATGTAAACTTTTGACTTTTCCGATCCCCTAGGTTACGAGTTTTCACTCTTTTCTTTTCCTTGTGCCAGGTAGTGAAAGATACATGTCTTTTTCATTTGTATTGTATCTCCACACAAGGTGTTGGTGATAGAGGGATTTGTTGGTAGCAGTTGCTTCCGCAGGTCTGCCTCATGTAAAACAAATTGTGACAGAAATGATTACTACAAGAGCACATAAATGCCAAGGTACAGGCTTCCTTCAAGGGGATCAGCTGCTGCAACATTGCCTCCATGTTCCATGCGGAGCAAAAAATAAAGTGAATGATTCCTATTTTATTTGACTTGGCAATTTGTGATGGTGATAAATATGGACAATATTAGTGATTAAGCTGTCAGCTTTAATGGGAAGCCTCGGTAGCATGGTGGTTGGTGCACTGGCTTCCTAGCTCAGTGGTCTATGGTTCGATTCCCAGATGAGGTGGGATTTTTTTAGGCCGCAAACGGCTCCTGGGTCGACCCAGCCCCAAATGGGTACCAGAGCAACTCTGGGAAGGTTAAGGCGGCCGGCGTGATGCTGACCACATCACCCCAAGTGTGCCGAGGGTCAAGAAAATATGGGCCTAACACCATATTCCCAATATGCCTCAATGGGCGTGTAACGGGATCCTTTACCTTTTTACGTTTTAATGGGAAATCCATCCATTCTGAATGGTTTAAAAAAAAAAAAAAATCCCAAAAGCTTTAAAATTTGTGGTCTCATTTTACAGATTGAAAGAAGGCCTGTTTCAGTATGCTGGTACTAAAGATAGAAGAGCTAAAACTTCTCAAGAAATAACTGCACATAGGTAAGATCATCAACATGGCCATCGAGAGATTAATTTCCAAATATCCCTACCTCCCTATACATTTTTTTTTTTAAGCCTTGTTAGAATTTTTACCTCTACACCTCACGGTAGAAGGGGAACGACTAAGTAAGTAAGTAGTAAGTAAGAATTTTGATGGTTTCATTCATTTCAGTCATTGTTCTTGGCACTTTTTGATGTGCTGGCCACTTGCCACGCTTCAGTTCATCTCAACTCACTGCACCCCCCAGCACTCCCGTGGATTCTTTTCCTTTATTTTCATAGTTTACTTCTGTTTTTGTAAGTCCTGGTATTTCAGTCATATATTTCCCACATCTCATTTTGCCTTACATGAACTTTATTATTAAAATTTCTCTAAATCATTTTAGTATGGTTTTTTTAGTGTGTTTCATTGAATAATTTTATGTTATACCCTGTCATTTTCAAAATTTCCTTCAAAACTTTTGTAGTTTTTATTCTGAGTTTTGTATTATTAATAAACTGCAAATTTTGTAAATCTCTGAGTTTAACGCAAAAATTCCAAGTCTACATATTTTCTTGATGAAACTGTTGCCATGAGTATAAAGTACTTGTTATTATCATCTGTAATAGAAATACACTTGCATTGTTATGATAGATTTTCTCGAAAAATCATTTAAATGTAAGTTTCTTTTTGGAGTCTATAGTATCATCTCATTCTTTCACTGTTTTTGACTTTTAAGAACATCTTCTTCTTTGATCCTTAGCCCCTGACTGACAAAGCAGTCAGTGGCCATCACGCCTAGTGGCATCTTGTAGGGCAGCAACAAACTGTCCTCTCTTCGGTCGGTCAGTGGCCATCCTACACCAACTCTAATAAATAAATAAAGTACATCTGTAACTCTTCAGTATGCATTATACTCGGTGCATCTGTGTTCCTTTGTTCCCCCATGCTGGTGATCATGTATTTATTAAATTGGCCTATGGTTTAGTTATGTTGTTAACGATGAACCTGTTTTTAATATTCTCTGTGAGTTTGGTATATCATGAGGATTTTTTTTTTCAATCTGTCCAATCAATCTACTCTTTTGTTTAGTAAGTTCTGTCTCTCTTTGCTTAATTATTTATATCTGTGTTGTCTAATTTATTTATTTGATATTAAGGAGGGCGTGTGGAGTTTCAAACCAGATTTTTTTGTAAAATATATTGAAAGGATGATGTTTCATTTTCGCTTTATTTTTAGTTCTCGATACTAAGAAGTCTTTTTAATAACTTACTATTGTTATATAACAGTCACCTTGAAAATGACAGAGTATAACATACTGGTTTTGATCTATTTTTTTTTTCTCTAAACTTTCAGTAAGAATAAAGACAGATTTCTAAAAGAAAAATGTTATTTTTTAATTCAGCTATGCACACACACACACACACAAACATTGATCAGTATATTCTACTGACTTCTAGTAGCGTCTCATCTTCCTGCATGCATAATTATTTATATCTTTGATGGGTTCTTTGATATTAGGGTGGGTCTATTAGGTTTTCTCACTAGATTTGTCATAAAAAGCGCTGAAATGTAGATAGTAAGACGACTGCACAAAATTCTATTTTGATTCTGTTTTTAGTTCTTGATAAATATCAGCCAATCAACATGCAGATCACATCCCAGGCAAAAGTATTTTTCCTCAAGGTGGTGTGGCTGGGCGTTTCACAAGTGTTTCATACCAAGCACATTATATTTTTAGATATATTTTATTGCACACACTCTCATCTGCTCACATACTTGATATAGCAATAAGTTGGTTCCACATTTATCAAATCAGAATTCTTGGTACATAGCTTTTCTTATTTATTAATAATGCAGTCTGATTTATATAAATGAGTCAAGGATTTATGCATTTAGTAGATGAATCCATCATGCTTTTCTTGTCATAGCACAAGCTCTATAGTAGATAAAACCCAAACTGTTCCCATTTTGGTGGTTAAATGTCATTAACACATACTTCAGTATATGTTATCTCATTATTGTGCCTGACAGAACAGAAGCTGGGCAGCTTCTCAGTTGTCTTAACATTCCTGGTGATTCTTCATATAATGAATACATGCTGGACTGCATTACAGGAAGCTTATTGATCAGGGCATTTGAATACCCAGTGCAAAAATGCACCTTTTTTTCTAGCTAAGCTGTGGCATGAATGATTTTCTCAGCCATGGCATTTTTATCTGAGCTTGAGATGCTGTAAAATAGCTGAAATAACTTTTGAGACATTCAGACATGGGCTAGATCGGTCAGTTTTTATTTCCATTTTGAAGGTTTTCTTTCTCCAAAATAAGTTTTACAGGTAACAGTTTTGTTATTAATAACTGTCAACCTTTTATTATGTCCTGCGTATGTTTCTACATTACAGAATACACCCAAAGAAACTATGTTTTATGAACAAGGTCTTATGGAATATGGGCCTTGGCAACTTTCAGTGAGTACTGTGTTATACCTTTCTTTGTACTTCAACAATTTTGTACTTGTTAGTTGTAGCAGAAGCATTGCGTCCATTGGACTTATATTAGCATAATTTATCATGATTTAGACCAGGGGTTGGCAACTCAGAAACTGCGTGGATCTACTTTTGAAACAATAAACTCCCTAAAAATCTACCTTGATTAAAAATTGTGTCTATTTTCTGAGTATTTGGAATAAGGCAGCCTACAGATATCGAATCTCTGCCTGACAATCTGCTTCCTGCAATCTCATTGACAGAGTGATGGAAAATTCTAATAAATAATATTTTTAAAGAATGTTCACTTCACTTCCAAGAAAAGATTGCATTCCTATTTCATGCAGTTCACAATTAAAGTGCAATTTTGTAAGCTAGCTTGTGAGTTTTTACTACCAACGCCGAGCAACCACCTTTAACCCTGGGAAGATCTCGCTTTTAAATGTCCGTGGTAGAGGGCTGGTCCAAAATTTCCCAAGCTTGAAAGGTCTTTCTGTTTTTTGTTCCCCTCCATCATCTAGAGATCTACCAAATCATCCCAAGTGATCTACCAGTAGATCTTGATCGAGTGGTTGCAGATCCCAGATTTAGACTTAGGATTGAATTTATAGCTAACAAGAGTCTGCTTATTGTGATGCTGTGTTGAGCCTGTGAAGCCTAACATTTTTCTGCTTGCAAAAAACACAGAATGAATACATTTATCAAATTCTGTTGTCCTTTAGAAAAGTCTGGTCACTTTCTTATTTTAGCCAAGAGACCAAAATAAAGTTAATAACACTGACTAACAAAAAAAAACTTTTTTTTTCTTTCTCTAACATTTCTATGTTTTTCTGGTCAATTTTAATGCGCTGTTTTTAAATCTGCAAACCGTTTTTCTCTATCAGGTCGGGATCTCTAGAAATACGCAATTGAAGTATTTTAACAACGCATACAGTATTACAACATCATTCGTACAAGAAGTATAACAGTTATGTAGGCTTGAATTTCTTTGCAGTCGACTTTCGTCGGTGAATGGCATGGCGTACATCGCGATGAAGCATCCAACAATAATCGGCAAGCATGGTCACACTCCACCGTCCTTGATAACGTGACTCCATTACGGCGATATCTTGATGGAATCGTTCTCCATGTTCATCGCTGACTTCGCCAAGGTTGTCAGGGAAAAAGTCAAGATGTGAATCGAGCAAATGGATTTTGAGGGACATGTTACAGCCCATAATTCTGTATGCATCTATGCACTGCTTAACAATATGCAACATAGTCAACAGATTTGTGATTTCCCAGAAAGTTATCGACGATCGATTTGAATGCCATCCATGCGCGAAGTTCACTACCATGTAACAAGTTCTCGAATTGTTTGTCTGCAATAACTTTCCTAATCTGAGGTCCTACAAAGATACCTTCCTTTATCTTTGCATCGCTAAATTGCGGAAACTTTTCTCGAAGATAAGTGAAAGCTTTGCTCGTTTTATCTAACGCTTTTACAAAATTCTTCATGAGCCCCAACTTTATATGTAACAGTGGTAAAATGAAGCTGTCTTTGTTAACTAATGGTTCGTGTATTACATTTTTATGCCCGAGCTGCATACGATCCCGGATAGGCCACACCTTTCTTGCATAATGTTCCTGTCTGTTGCGGCTGTCCCATTCACATCGGAAGCAACAAAATTTAGTATACCCAGTCTGCATGCTCGTGAGAATTGCAATGACCTTAGGTCTCCACAAATCCGCCATTGGTAGTCATTGTACTTTATTTTTTCCAAACGTATAGCCATATTGTCATAAGTTTCTTTCATATGAACAGAGTAGGTGACTGGAATTGATGAAAATAAATTTATGTTATGCAATAACACGGCTTTTAGACTAGTCTTGGAAGAATCGATGAAAAGTCGCCATTCGTTGACTATGTGCTCATGACCGAGGTGCACCATTAGACCGTTTACATCTTTGCAATAGCAAATGTCATCATCCATCTCAAAGTATTGAAAAAGTTCTTTGTGTCTATGACGAAATTTAGATATCGGAGTATTGGGCGCTAAAAGATTCCATTCTTTGAGTCGCGAACCGAGTAATTCCGCTTGTCCTTTGGTAAGAGCGAGATCACGTATTAGATTTGAAAGTCCTGAATGGTTAATTAAGTAAACACTATCATTCACCGGTATGTAATCTGAGTCAGAATTAGTTTCTAATGCAGGTAAACTATCACTTTCTGATGGTTCATTCACGTCCAACGGATTATGTTCTGGTTGTACTTGGATCGGACACGTGATTGGATCATGAGGCACTGGTTTCGAAACCAATTCATATTTGAATAAACCACAGACTTTCTAGTTTTAAAAGTGAAACCATGGATATTTGTCAAGCAGAAGTACAATCAGTAGTGTGATTTGTATGTTCACGCCATATTACTGGCACTCCAAAAGGCATCGACTTATGCTTCGGCGATTTTCGTAACCAACCTGCCAATGTATCGAACAAACTGCATTTGGCTACCAAGATTTATTTGCATCATCAACTTTCGAATCGAAATAAAGTTCATATGCTTTCTTTAGTAATGGTGTAAAGTTTTTTCTGGTCAACACGATCGGTAAAATATCTGCACACGTAACAGAACAGATCAGCCGAATTTCTACAACTTCTAGAAGCCATATTTTGCTCAGAATTATTTCAAAATACAGTAACTATTTGAAAAATCGCGTAACATATGTCATGCATCTTTTAGCAGTATAAAAAGTAGAATTATGTTGCTTTTTATTAATTTTTAATAAGTTATATAGTAAAAATGAAACGGAGCAAATAACGGTTTCCCAAAAATATATTTATTCACAAATATCTTAAGAACCCTACGTGATAGAGATAAACGGATTTCAGATTTGAAATCAGCGCAAGAAACTGACCTAAGAACACTTATTCTTATATAAGAAAGAAAAATGTTGTTTGTCAGTGTAATCAGTGATTTGGTTGTGAATTTTAGGGATATTAAGAAAGAGGTTCTTTAAATGTTGCAGGTTGTGCTTTCTTATTTGTATTGATAATTCATTATTTAATTGTTTTTTTAAATTTTAAACTGTGAACACAGGTATGTCAAAGAGCCCTTAAAGCTTGGGCAGCTGTCTGGGAACCAGTTCACCATTGTGCTCAGGTATGTTTCTCCCCAGTTTTGAACCGATACATGTGCTTTATCTTTTATCTTTGAGATGTAAAACATTTGGAAGTCTAGTTAGAAAGATAATTAGTTATTGTATTCTTCTGTGTTTTACATTCACACTGAAGCCACACAAACATTTTTTTCCATTCTTCAGTGTTCTTGGTATTCTGTCTCAAGTTTTCTTTTTTCAACATATGGCTCAGTGTTTATATGCTTTAAAGGTATGTTTATTTCAGGAGATATTAAAAACATGACTTAATTTGACAGCATTCTTACCACTCAAGAAGTGGTATTGCCTTAAAGGTACACTCTTTCTACACACACACGCACACTACCTTGTTTTTTATTCCCAGAAATGTCCAGGGCAGCACTGAGGCTGTTGACAGTGCATTGTCTTCTCTTAAAACCTTAGGATTTGTGAACTATTTTGGAATGCAGAGGTTTGGAACCACACTGGTGCCGACACACAAAGTTGGCTGGTCAGTAAATCATGATACACTTTGTTTGCTGTAGTTGTTTTAAGGATGAAATTATAATATATTGTTCTGCTTGCATTTTGTTTTGCAAATAAGTGTAGTAGAATTTGCCATTGATATCTGATAAGTGCACTGGTTTGTTTTGATAATTTTTTTTTTTAAATGTAGCAATATCTGTGCATGGCATGTTGCCTTTACATGAAGTGGAGGTCCTGCATTTTATTCACTGTCAAGCTGTTTTTTTTTAAAAAAATAACTTCTTTGTAGCAGTGTCACACTTTTACTTTTGATATATATCACTTGTCATTTTCTGAGCATATCTTCTTCTTCTTCGTTCGCCCTGAAAAGGACGGTGGTTGCGTTGTGTCTGTTTCCAACGTAGCTGTGATATCTGCACCTTTCGGTCGACACATCTGACTTCTGCACGGCATTTTTTAGGACCGGGTTTGCCTTCCCATTGCGATCCGTACTCGCTCAGCCAGCCTGCACTGTTGCAGACTGTTTCCAGGACCACCACGTGGAGGTGGAGTGCGGTCTTGACCAGCTCTGGTTCGCTGGTCCTGACGCAGGCATCAAGCTATGAGTCGCTGACTGCGGTCTCTATTGCTGCGTCTTGAGGTCCCATTTTCTGAGCATATAATCTGGAGCACCCATTTATGAAAGCCTGTAACCAATAAGCTAGACTTTCATAAATGGGTGCTTGTGTAGAATAGAAGGATTGAAATGAAGCGACAAAGTCACCAGTGTAGAACTGATGATAAGAACCAGACCAGCACCAGTGGAACAACAGATGAGAAGAAGACGTTGCAGATGGATAGGACACACGCTGGGGGAGACCTGTTGATAGGACACACATTGAAGGGAGACCTGTTGATAGGACACACATGGTGAGACCTGTTGATAGGACACACATGGGGGAGACCTGTTGATAGAACACACATGGGGGGAGATCTTTTGATAGGACACACACTGTGGGGAGACCTGTTGATAGGACACACACTAGGGGAGACCTGTTGATAGGACACACATTGGGGGAGACCTGTTGATAGCGTTACAGGGCAGCTCTTGCTCTGGAACCCCCATGATAAGAGAGGCAGACGTAGACCAAATAACGTTAGAGAAGATAACCAGAGACAGAAATAAAAATGATGAGAAAGACATGGAAAGACCTTGAGCAGACGACAGGAGAACTTGGCGTCTGTTTGTTGAAAGTCTATGCTCCTTAGGGAGCTAAAGGGTGTTGATGATGACTGTGATGATGATACTGATGGTATAAACATATTGTGATACATCTTTCAACATGGTGCAATTTATTAAAGTTTTTAATATAGAAAATTGTTCAGAGTCCCAAAAAATGTCCTTCTTATTTTGCTTTATATATTCAAAACTATATTTGTCCCGTTGGCTCATATTTGTCATTTCTGATTCCTAGTTCCACTTTTGGCTGTCATTTGTTGTCTTCTGATTTAATTCAGTTTTGTACTGCTTGTCACTTTTTTTTTTTAAGCCATCGAAATTCACAGTCTGTAATTTTTTCTTCCTGCAATTCATTTAAATATTTTTTTGGGTGCATAACATCTGCATGCTAATATGTTATTGAATAGTATAAAAATAAACTTTTTGATCTCTTGAATTGCTGATGAGGTAGTTAGAGAGATGATTGATCTTAAAAGCAAAAGACCAAAGGAAAGTAGATTTTAACAATAAATGGTATAGGTAATTAATGGCAGATTCTGTCCAAATATACAGACTTTTAGGCTGAAATGAACTTTATAGCTTATATGGCCATAGACTCACTAAATCAGACATTACCATTTTTGAATTATGTCTGTTGATTAACTTTGATATCATCAGTATTCACTGGCACATTCAGTCAATCTTGATTGAAATCTTAATATTCTGTCTGCAGTGCTTTACTTCACAGTGACTGGGAAAAAGCTGTGGACCTTATTTTGATGCCGAGAGATGGTAAGTTTGTGTCTTTGAATTGAAGAAGTAACTAAATTAAAATAGTAAAAGCAGTACTGTAGATCCTCAGTAATTTAAACTAGTAAGGACCGGAGGTAGTTTGGATTTCTGATTAATTTGGATTTTCAAATGTATCAAAAATACTCTTCAGAGTTTAGTAATAAAGAAAAAACACTGAGTTGTACTTAACGTATTTTTATTCATTAGTAACAGTACAGATGGAACTTATCAGCGGCAACATTTTTTAACTTTTTTTTGTTGTTGCCAGGCCTGTCACACTTTTCAGCAAGAGTAGTTCATTTGGATGGCATTCACTTGGTTGCTCATACCAAGCCATGGCAGTCTCTAGCATCGTGAATACCTTTCAAAGTGAAGCCCCATAATCTGCAATCAAGTTTAAATGGGAACTTTGAAGTTTTTTTTTTACTTGTTCTTGTGAAAAATGATATGGTTGACTTTCCAACTTTGTACAGTTTGGCTAATGAAGACCCATTTTTTTCCTTTTGAAAATCTGTTTAAAATCTCGGTCTTTGATTAGAAGAATAACAAAAATTAGATATAGCTACAGTACAGTAAAGTAAAACCTTGTATAACACTAGACAATCACACTCGCCCAAAGCAAACTAATGAACTGACCGGATAAATATGAGAGTTAAAAAATAGATGCTCTTTCCCACCTATAACTGTCACACTCAAGGACACATTTTGATTTAGCTCAGGCACAGCCCTCACTTTCTGACACCAGCATTAAAACAATGCTGTCTCATTCAGACTATGGACATTCACATTATCAAGGTTCTACTGTATTTAGTTTCGCTAGATTTATAAGGTACATTTGTGTTTAGTAGAACCACAATTTCAGCCAACAAGGTATTCATCAGTTGTGTAGATGGAGTGACCATAAGTAAACTAAAACTTTTAGATTGTTTAAAGGGAATATCCTGTTGAATGAATGACTTCTGCCAAATTTTAACTCCTAGAGACCATCTCTTTGTAGAATGACCATCAGCAGTCAAGACTTTTGATTTCTTGCATTCGTCTCTTTATCACTGCTCTTTTCCTTAATATTGCTGCTGTCCTTGTCCCTTTGTTTCTCATTTGATATCTGGCATCTTTAATTTAATTTCTTCCCTTTATCCAGAGTTTCTTGCCCTGACTTTAAAAGTCAATGAATAGTGCTCCTTATTGTCAACTTTTAATTTCTGTACTCCTGTTTGTAGATTCTTCGAGCCATGAAAGAGATATTCTAAGATTTCCACTATGGTTAAAAAAAAAAAGGTTCGGGACACACTGCCAGGTTATTAAATTTGTGTGACAGCTTCAGAGCAAAACTCTCCGTTATCATAGTCTATTTAATTTCTAAAAGTTCAGGAGTCTCTGTATTTATCCTGTCACAGGCATTTGAGTTTTAGTTTTTTCTTACAAAGTACAGTGTGATGATCACTATTTGCCAGTCTTGTAAGTCCTAAGTCCTTTGCTTAAGTTATAAGAAGTTGCGTTTTGTTCATACAAATTTTTTCGGGAGAATTACCAGCTATTCCATTTATATGTAATTTTTTCATTATGTTTGTTACATACATAACTTAGTTCTCACTTTTGTTCTTTTCAGTTTTCATTTGTTTGTCCCCGACTGACATCCTTGTGACATCTTAATATTGGGATGTTCTCTTTCCTCTTCGAGGAAGTGGAGGGGAACTGCGGTAAGACGTGGAATACAATGGATGGGTTTGAAAAAAAGGTGATTCGTCTTACGAGGACAAAAGACAAAGAAAATAGTCTACGTTACGGCCACAAGGCCTTCGTCAGGAAAGGAAAGAAAGTGAAGGCTAGATAGGACACATAAAAACTAAATAAAATTAAAAACTGGGTACTTCCCTGAAGGCAAGAACCGAAATTCTGTCAAAATCGCTGTCTGTTGATGAGCGCGTGGCTGAACAGAAAGTGACTTCCGCCGCCGGATGTACACAATGCATACTAAGAAACTAAAAAACGAAACCGGACAATAAACTACCCAACGTGATAAAAGTGGGGACTGGAAATAGAAGAGGACAGAATGAGTGGGAGATAAATATGACAACTCCGCCAATGCCGGTCCCAAGCCCGGATGAAAAAGGAGGAGGGCGGCCTGCATGGAGGCCGTAAGGAGGCAGCCCCTCCACCATGCAAAGGCACAACAGGCCAATCACCTGTTTGCTTTAAATCATGATTACGCGAACTACAAGAGAGAAAACCGGACTGATTCTAAAGGCGACGAACTGGAACGGACTACGACTTATGGAACTTGGAACACAAGAAGTATAAATGGGAAGGAAGAGGAGCTGGTGGAAGAGATGAGGAAAGCAAAACTAGAAATCCTGGCTATAATGGAAACGAAGAAAAAAAGGACAAGGAGTCATGGATCTCGATGGCAACACGTTGCTCTACAGTGGTGTACCCATATCTGAAAGAGCTAAAGGGGGCGTGGGTTGCATTGTGGCCCAAAATCAAAAAGATAGTATCAAGGGATGGAACTTTGTCTCGGAGCGCATTATGGTTGTAAAACTAAAAGAAGGAGAAACCATAGTCAACCTGGTCATAGTGTATGGGCCAAATGAGGATGAGAGAGCAGAGGTCAAGGAGGAATTCTTCGAGCTGCTTCAAAGGACAGTGGGTGACTGCCTAGATGAAGTTATTATGCTCGGAGATTTTAATGCCAGAGTTGGAAATGACCATGCTAGATGGGGTGGAGTTATCGGAAGATATGGAGAAGATACTCTCAATGACAATGGAAAGCGACTCCTTAGATTCTGCAGTGAGCAGAATCTGATCATTACAAACACAAAGTTCCCCCATAAGCGCATACATGCATACACTAGATGTGAACCAACCAAGAATGAGAAGTCAGTGATCGACTATGCCATTGTTCGGAGAAGCTCATTCAGATATGTCCGAGATGCAAGAGTCTGGAGGGGGCCAGAGATTGGAAGTGATCACTACCTGCTAACAATCAAACGAACAACTGAAAGAGTTGCTCAGCCTAGGAACTGCCCAACATCACGCAAGAAACCAAGTAAACGAGCAGGAGAAATGAGCATTAGGACCTACAAGCTGAGAGAGCCAGAAATTAAGACCAGATCGCAGGGGCTTATTGCTACAGCAGTGAGCAACACAGAAGAACGACCTGATGACTTGGAAACCCTATGGAATAAATTCAAGGATATCATAAAGACAGCTGCTGCAGAAGCATGCGGTGAAGTCCGACTTGGGAACCAGAGAAAGAGGACACCTTGGTGGACAGAGGAAGTCAAAGAGAAAATAAGAGAGAAGAAAATGGCATGGAAACAATACTTAGGAGCTAAAAACACAACAGGACAAATGGAAAAAATATAGAGAATATGTGACACTCAGAACAGAAGCAAAGAACAAAGTGCTAGCAGCAAAAACAGAAGTCCTGGGAAGAATTTGGAGAAAAGCTAGAAAAAGATGCTCAAGAAAACCAGAAATTGTTCTATAAGACCCTAAAGAACATGAGGAAAGAAAAACAATGCCCTCTCAAATTTATAAAGGACAAGCAAGGCAAATTGCTTACTGCCCCGAAGGAAGTAATGGAAAGATGGAAAGAATATTTCTCAGAACTCCTGGATGGTGAGCATGATGAAGCATCAGAAATGATAACCACTGACACAGAAGAGGAAACCAATGATGGTGAAGATGACATAAAGATGGAAGAACTGAGGGCAGCACTAGAGAAAATCAAGATGGGCAAAGCAGCAGGGCATGATGATATAACACCAGAAATGGTTAAGTACATGGGAGCATCAGGCGACCTATTACTCTTAAAGGTCCTACAGGCAGCATGGTGCAACAAGACCATACCAAAGGATTGGGAGATTGCCATCATAACACCAATTTTCAAAAAGGGTGACAATCGACAATGTGGAAACCATAGAGGCATATCCCTTCTCAGTGTCCCTGGTAAAATCTACTCTAGAATCCTAGAGCAGAGACTCCGACGCCTAGCTGAGCCACAATTGGATGAGGTCCAGTGCGGATTCCGAGCAAACTGAAGTACTCAAGACCTAATCTTCACACTCAGACAGCTGAGTGAAAAGGCCCTTGAGTATAAGAGTGAGATCCATCTTTGTTTCATAGATCTGGAAAAGGCGTTTGACAGGGTCCCCTGGAGCAAACTTTGGGACTGTTTGACAAGGAAGAATATTCCAGCACCTCTGATTCATGCTATACAGAGCTTCTACAAGTCTTGCAGAAATTATGTGAGGACAGCAAACCATAAGTCAGAAGAGTTCAGGACCACCACTGGTGTAAGACAAGGTGATATCCTATCACCTTACCTCTTCATACTCCTTATGGACGATGTCATCAAGGCATGTAAGGAGAGAACAAGAAAGTATTCAGTGGGGTACTGGAAGATGAGACAGGTCTATATTTCGAAGCTGGCATTTGCTGATGATGTTGCCCTGATTGCTAAATCAGAGGCACATCTCCAATCCAACCTGCAAGTCTGGAAGGAAGAGCTGGAGAAGAGAGGGATGGTCATAAGCAGCTCTAAAACAAAATCCATGGTGATATCACGAGAAGAAAGAAAACATCAGATTAAGTTGGGAGAACAGGTCCTGGAGCAGGTCGACCACTTTAAATATCTCGGAGCTATTATAGACCGACAGGGAGGCATCAAAGAAGAGTTGGCCACTCGAAAAGCAGCGGCTGGGAGACTTTTTCAGGCCATAAATCGTGGATTCCTCAGCAAGAAAGAGGTTGGTAAGAAAACGAAGATGGCTGTATACCGCTCCACCTATGTCCCAGTCTTGACATATGGATGCGAGTCGTGGGCAATGAATGACTACAACCCACAAAAGCCAGATCCAAACCTCAGAAATGAGGTATCTGAGGAAAGTGGTTGAAGTAACAAGAAGAGACATGGTCCGCAACCAGACGATCCGTCAAGGCCTAAAATCCCATCCGCTGCAGACCCAAATAGAACAGTCCCAACTAAGATGGTTTGGCCATGTCTGCAGAATGGGAGAAGATCGGCTACCACGACATGCATGGGAAACAAAGAGCCAGGGATCCAGACCTCCAGGACGACCCAGAGTCCGCTGGGAGGACAACATTAGACAATCTTTGAAGGACCGAGGACTAGAATGGAACCAGGCCAGGAAGAAGACAGCTGATAGAATGGTCTGGCACTCTCTCTTCCAAACCTCTACACCTCATGGTAGAAGGGGAACGACTAAGTAAGTAAGTAAGATAAATATGACCAGGACCAGCGATGCGACTGTCTCTAACAATCGCATTGTACACAACACTATTAAACAGCTTATCACTAGTAATGATCTTCCTCCCGAAGCATCTCATCTTAGGATTCATGACAGCTCTTTGGGCAAGCCTGTATTCTACATGCTCCCCAAAATTCAAAAGATCGAAAACCCTGGAAGACCTATTGTCTCAGCCTGTTCTTGTCCTACTGAACACATTTCTGACTTCCTCGATAGCATTTTCCAGCCTATCGTTGAGAATCTTCCCTCCTTCATCAAAGACACCAATCATGCTCTTACAACTTTCTCCTCTATCCGACTCCCAGCAGACCGCTCCTACCGTCTTTTCTTGCTGGACGTCTGCTCTCTGTATACCTCTATTCCCCACTCGGATGGTCTCCGAGCTCTTCGGTTTTTTCTGGACCAACGCACTTGCCCTTCTATATCCACTGTCACTCTTCTCCGTCTTGCTGAACTGGTCCTTCAACTGAATTCCTTTGAATTCAATGGTCAGTTTTTTGACCAAATTAGTGGTGTTGCCATGGGAACGAAGATGGGTCCCAGCTATGCCTGTCTATTCATGGGCCACTTGGAGCATCAGATAAGGCAACAATACTCCGGTCCTTTCCCTGGGTTTTACCGCAGATATATCGATGATGGCATAGGTCTCACAGATATGTCTGAGACTGATTTACACCGCTTCATCGACTTTGTGAACCACTTTCACCCCACCATCAAGTTCACCTCCCTCGTCTCCACAGTATCTGTCAACTTCCTTGACATTACTATTTCTATCACGCCCTCCGGCCTTAATACCTCAGTATACTACAAGCCGACAGATGCCCACAGCTACCTCCTGTATACCTCTTCTCATCCTCGGGCTTGTCGTGACTCCCTTCCTTTTTCACAACTTCTCCGCCTCTGCCGTTTATGCCAAGACGACGATGACTTCCACTTACGAGCAAATGAGATGTTGGATTTCTTCCGTAACAGACTTTATCCAGAACATGTTCTCACCTCTGCTCTCCAACGTGTGCTCCCCATCTCTCGTCTGGAGGCCCTCAAACCTCACCATAAATCCACTTCGGATAGAGTCAAATTAATCTTGACCCATCACCCTCACAGTACTACTGTCAAAAAGATCCTTTTCCGCCACCTCCCTATCCTCCAAGCAGAGCCTCTGACCCAAAAAGTATTCAGTGAAGCACCTTTGGTGGCATATAGACGTGACAAGAACTTGAAGGATCTTCTTGTTCACAGCCGTCTCCCAAAGGAGAATGCCACTCACTTTGGCACACTACTATGTGGTCGGACACGATGCAACACGTGCAAGTATGTCATCTCAACCCAGAAGGTGTCCTTTCCTAAGGCTACGTACACCATCACTAGTAGCTTCACGTGTGAATCGCGCAATGTCATTTATACGATCATATGTAAACGTTGCTGCAAAACCTATATTGGCCAAACAGGCAAACGACTTGGGGACAGATTCAGCCAGCACTTAAATGACATCGCTCAGCAAAAGTCCACACCAGTTGCTATACACTTCAATGGTCCTGACCACCATGGTCCCATCGACATCCAGGTCACAGCGATCCGATCCTGCTCCTCTGACACTGCCAGCCGAGAACAGCTTGAGAACCGTCTTATCCACCGCATGGGGTGTCTAAAACCAGCCGGTCTCAACACTTTTCACACCTTTGTCTGAGGTCTTGCTCTATTTTACTCTTTCCACTCTTATCCGATTCTTCTATTTGTATGCCATATACATTTTTTTATTTCATATTTATTTATCTCCCACTCATTCTGTCCTCTTCTATTTCCAGTCCCCACTTTTATCACGTTGGGTAGTTTATTGTCCGGTTTCGTTTTTTAGTTTCTTAGTATGCATTGTGTACATCCGGCGGCGGAAGTCACTTTCTGTTCAGCCACGCGCTCATCAACAGACAGCGATTTTGACAGAATTTCGGTTCTTGCCTTCAGGGAAGTACCCAGTTTTTATTTTATTTAGTTTTTATGTGTCCTATCTAGCCTTCACTTTCTTTCCTTTCCTGACGAAGGCCTTGTGGCCGTAACGTAGACTATTTTCTTTGTCTTTTGTCCTCGTAAGACGAATCACCTTTTTTCGATTTTTTTTCAAACCCATCCATTCTCTTTCCTCTTGCAGCAAAATTATTGCATTCTGGGTTCGAAACCTGATAGTGGCATGCTTCAGTCTATTCTGCTGTAAATGGGAAACCTGACTCTGCTCTTGAGTTCAGGAATGCAAAGGCAGTGAGGAAAGGAAACTCGTAAAAGCTGCACCTAGTATACTGAAGTCTCTAAACCTTCATTCCCCAGTGGCAACTTCTTCTATGGGACTCCCTTTGCCTTTGTCTTACTCTTTCCTATAATGTTATTTTCTCTTCACCTCTATGAAGCATTCTCCCATGTAATTTCTGTCTGTTATTCCATGTTTCACTGATTTGGCACCCAAGGTCTGGACTTTAGCTAAAAAAAAAAGAATGGCATTATCTTTGCTACTTGACAGACAGAACTTTCTCCTGCGGCGGATGTTTCCCTGAATCTACTCATTTTATTTCACTTACACATATTTTTTATTTTATATATTTCTTTTTATTAGTTGTACTGTCTTGCTTACTTCATGCATTGTTCTAACGTTCCATGTTTCAACTTTTTAAATTTTTTTCTTCAGAGATGACAATAGTCATTGATGTGAGCATGTTCTCCTCATAGTTTGGCCTTTGCTATTCTCACAAGACACTTCTGTCTCCAACTTCAGCTCTTATTTATTTCTTTGTTAATATTTACAGGTGTTGTTTTACCTTTGTGTTATAGTTATGTAGTTCTTATTTGTATTACATACCCTTATATTTACACCTGTTGTTCTTCTTCTAATCAGTTGAACTTGTAAACTGTGATCTGCTCATCATGTAAAACAAATTGTTTGACTACCACCACCGCAAGAGCACTTAACTGCTTGGTGCAGGCTTCCTGCAAGGGGACCAGCTGCAATAGTAGTTCTGTGCGCTGTTGAGAGCGCAAAGGAAAATGGTGATGGTTTATCTTACTGCATCATTTAATTTTACTTGATACATCTGTCATAATGCAACTTGCAGCATTCTTGTAAGCGAAGAAAGTTTTTTTTAATGTTGCTGTTTATATACTGAAACGTATTCTGGTGGTCATATTGTAACATTCTCTGTTCTTACCAAAGATGTACCTTTACAGTTGTTAATGATATTATATGTGAGGTTAATGATATTATATTATTGAGTTGTTGTACTTCCTCATTTCCACATTATTTCATGTGGGAAATTATGTCCGTAAGTTTTTTGTATTTTTTAAAGCATTGACTGGAGTTTGCTGTTTTATGTGTCAGGGATAACAAATGTTGAGCAAACCAGTTGGTAGCATTACAAGGCAGTTCTTTTTCTATAGTTTCCAGGGAAAGAGAAACAGAGGGAGACCTAAAAATGGGAATTGGAGAAGACGTGAAAGAGATAAAATTAGACATAGGAAGGCTTGGCTTGAATTTGTTTCTGTTAGTGAGTTAGACTAACACATATTTTATGAATACTCTTTTCAATCAGATTTCTAGGAACACTCGCTTACTGTACATTCATAGTTATCAGGCTCTGGTGTGGAACCAGATGGTGTCCAGGCGACTGAAACATTTTGGACTCAAACCTGTTGTTGGAGACTTGGTACAAACTGATGATTCGGACAGCTCAGGTTGGTTTGGAAAGTGGTGTAAGTGTACCTTTAGGGGGGCACTGAAAATTGTTAATTTATTATTATAAGTGTGAAATAAATGTAACTATAGTGTCAAAGTGCCTGGTGTAGTTGCCAAGAGTTTTTGATGAGACAAGGATAGAATAGGACTTGTACTCCCTCAGGCATGTCATACAAGGTGACTAATAGGAGGTTGTTCATGAGCCTGCAGATCTCATCATGTAAAACAAATTGCTATAGAAACCACTGCCACAAGAGCATGTAAATGCTTGGTGCAGACTTCCTGTTAGGGGACCAGCTGCAGTGGTGGCTCCATGCTCCGTAAGGAGCGAAATGGAAAATGATGATGATGATGATAGTGTCAGAGTGGTTATAGTACAAAATATGTAATGAAAGAAAAAAAGAAATTGAGAATAAAGAAGAAGGAATAATTGACAGAAGAAACTTTAGCAACCAATGGCTTGTTAAATTTTCCTTTTCATCAGCAGGCCCCCCCGACCTCTACAGACAGGTGAGAGGGGAAAAAAAGAGGCAACTTGCAGCGATCCCTAGAGTGCTTTCCTGTCGCATCAAAGTTACCAGGTTCCAGGTTCAAAACTTGGTAGAGTCTTGCTCCAGTCTATTCAGCTGTAAATGGGTTCCTGACTCTGCACTTAAGTTAGGGGGATTCAGGGGCAACAAAGAAGGTAGCAGGTCACCTCACTTCATAAAGCTGAGACCTGGTATAGTGAAGTCTCTTAATACTTCACTCCCCTGTAGCAGTGTCTGTTATGGGATGACCTTTACCTGTCATTACATGATGATAAAAACTCTACACATAGCATTACAACAGGAGGTATTCTGATCATTTGAAGCAGTTCCCCAGTCAGACAAGTGATTTGATTCTTTTATCACCTTGGCACTCTAGAGAGGTGGGCCAACTTGGGTAATAACTCCCCAGTATCATTCTCTAGTTATTTTTTTTTCTCCTGTTCCAGCGGTTTGAATCCATGTCATCTTGGTTGCAGATCCCTGATTATTCTGCCAGATTGACACAGTTGTGAAAGTAGCATATTTTCTGTTATTATGAACTTACTATCTTGAATTCCGTAGCATAAAGTGGTTGTTCTGAAACCAGTATTTCCACAGTTTTGCCAAGACTTTTAAATGTCCTTGTCCTTTCTGGCCCAATAGTTTCGGTAAATCATGTAGTGAGGTGGCCACTAGACTTCTTGCTTCAATTTGTGCAGCCATGATTTTTTTTTTTTTCTGTGAACCCCTCATCACATAACCAGGTCATTATGTTTATCCATTTTGAAAGTGTGCTGCTCTAATCTGGATTCAGTGGCATTGTCAGCTTAGTCATAATAATCTGGTCTGATGACAGGGGGTTGCTGCCTGTTTGTTACTAGGGCCCACAAAGAGAGCAATGAATAATAACACTAACCAGCCATGCATTATGTAGAAGGCAACTAAGGAGGGTTGGGCATGGCTTAAAGTTTCTACATGATGGAGCAGCCGACCCGATGCCCAACCTTCCATAGTCATATTCTTCTTCTCTGCAGGGAACTACAGGGGGATTTGTATTTCTTAAGTTTACATTATATCCTTATCTATTATTTTTTTTCACATCCATAGAACGGGCATCTCCAACATTCGTCACACAAGAGAATCTGGAACAATACACCCTTCATCATGTGGTTCTGCCATTACCAGGTTATGATGTTACATATCCCAAGAATGAAGGTAAGCTATCCTCACGTAGCTAGAGTGATAATATATATTATCCTCTTGTAGCTAGAGTGCGTAGTAAATCTACTAGATAGCAAAGAAACATTGTTTCTGCTCCTGCAGTCTCCTGTATGTGAATGTTAACTTTTGCTAGCAGTTAAGAAAAAGAAAATAGTATTAATATTTTGGCATGCCCATATTTCAAGGGCCTAATCAGTTGTTTATTTAATATCCTTGTTCCTGCATTATCAGTTGTTAATAATTATACATTATGCCTGAAGATTCTCGCATTTAATTTGTCTCTTCTTTGGACAGTATTGTTATGAGTAAAATCATAACAGGTTTTATCGCACTCTGCATGGTTTGTATACATACTTCCTTGTTGTTATGCGTTGCCCGGACTACTACAGAAGTACGTCACATAGTCTGCTAATATTTTGCAGACGATTCTTTGCTGGCCTTGCGTGGCAAATCTGAGCTAGTATTCGTCCTCTTTCGATGTGTATTCACTGTGTGTGAAAGACGTGTTTATGACGAGCTCCAGAAAGTGTACTCTTGTGATAGTCTTTATGAATTTATATCAGCTAGGTCGTCCTACAGTATGGAGTCTATAAAAAAGAAAGGTAAAGGAACCCGTTACACGCCCATTGAGGCATATTGGGAATATGGTGTTAGGCCCATATTATCTTGACCGTCGGCACACGAGGGGTGATGTGGTCGGCATCACGCCGGCCGCCTTAACCTTCCCAGAGTAGCTCTGGTACCCATTTGGGGCTGGGTCGACCCAGGAGCCGTTTGTGGCCTAAAAATTTTCCGCCTCATCTGGGGATCGAACCATAGACCACTGCGCTAGGAAGCCAGTGCACTAACCACTATGCTACCGCGGCTCCATATGGAGTCTATGCTTGATTATATTTAAATGGACAAGCGAATGCTGAAATGAAAGACGTGAGTGTGGAACTATTATATTAAAATTTTCAGCAGAATGCTTAAGACATCTTGTCCTTAGTCTACGTGACGATAGACTGGTTTCATGGACTGGCTAGTGAATGCCATTGATTTATATGGATGCAAATATATAAGGAGCTTCGTCCTGTATTAAAATGAATATATATTGTCTTCAACGTCAAACTGGCCTTGTCAAGTTTTTGACTGTTGAGAACTGATTTCATGTAGAAGGCTGTTAAAAAGTTGGACTTAAGAGGCCTGTTACCAAATATACCCTAGACAGGCTGGAAGCCAAGAACCAGCCACTTGAAGACTTTAAAAGAACTCGGCGGGGAGAAATTAGACTACCTAATTATACCCCAACAAGTATTTCCTGTCTGATTCCCAGTAACATTTTATTATACCAAAGGGAAACAAAAGTTATCATCATTTGTGAAAGTTAGCTATCAAAATTCTTTATTACATTTTCATTTTAAAATGTTACAGAAGATGATCATTGTTTAGTCCTGGCCATACTCTCATTTTATCCAAGAGCCTGGGAAAATCGCTGGCCCAGGGACACATTCTGTCTCTTGACAGTCTTGATAATTTGATCTCATAATTTCTTTGCGGGTCTTTGTTTGATCAGGAGGGCGCATGAGCACTTTCTTTTCTGTATCTTCTTGTGTAGTTTTTGAAAGTAGCTTTTCATTTTCACAACAGCTTAATTGGTTTTCTGTTGTTGTTTAACTAGGGCTGCTAAGCTTATCACTCTTTCAGCGCTACCTGTAGCATAAATCTAGGGTTTTCCTGTGGCTTTTCTGCCATTCCCCAGCTTATTGAGATGAAGTCATGAATTCCAGTTTCTTTCATAGGCGTTCTGTCCTAGCTCAGCATGCATTTAAAGAATAGTAAATAAATATTACACACACATAAAGGTATGTTTTCAGGCACATAAAGGTATGTTTTCAGGCATCTAAGCACCACAGTCGTTCCGAAGCCACTCATGTCTGTTGTTTTTCTGTTGTCTATTGTCTACTTCTTTATTTCTCACAAGTGCCTGAAAAATACCTTTATGTGTGTATAATATCAACATGGATTTCTTTGTGTCCCTCATTGTTATTTAGCATCCACTGCATTAGAACATACCATGGTAATAATTTGGCTTCAACACATCTTTTTATCTCTTTTCTTTTAAATTTTTTCCTGCTTTCAGCAACCAGATAAACTGGTTGTTGCCTGTTCTCCACCACAGTGTGTATTTTTGCTATCTGATACAAAGGCTACGACCAGGACCCTTGTTGGTGAAGGCAATTTGAACATTATACTCTTGTAGATATGCATTGTTTCTTACTATTAGAGGAGGACAAATTTTACATTTTTGTTCACATATTTTATATCATTGATAACCAGTCTTTGACTTCAACTGTAAAATTAATTTTAACAATAATCTGATTGTATATGGATAAAACCTGCTCTTTGTGACATAACAACTTCTTTATCTTTGACCTTAGTGCACAGCTGGTACCGAGAAACACTGGCAGCTGATGGAGTGGATATAGACAATATGAGGAGACCTCAGAAGTGAGTAGGAACTTTATTGCTGTGGTGGTGCCCTCTTTACCATTTTTTTTTCTTTAAAAAAAAAATGATCTTACTTCTGTCTCTCTGATAATAAAATACCACAAAATCAGATTTGCTAGGATTTTTACATTTCCTGAAATGAAGAGCAGAAACCAAAAACTTTACAGCATTTTGACAGTACTAGTTTAATATGGGACACCTGTGCACATGACACATAGAGAAGTTTACAAGCACATGAAGATCTTGAGAATATCAACATGTTACTAGATTTAAAAAAAATTATCCTCCCTCAGTACACTGCACCTGACATACAGTATGACTTAGCAATATTCAGCCAGTTCAAGCGAGAAGTCTATAAGCCATCAGATATCATAATCTTCACAGGCTCAAAATCAACACTTCAGGCTTTGGAAGAATACCTCCAAAACGAAAATAATGAAAAAATACAGCTGGCTGAAACAATTGACAGCCTGCTAACAACATCAGGGTCACTCTCCAGTGGATACCAGGACACACAGACATACCAGGCAATGAAAAAGCAGACAGACTAGCAAAACTAGGAGCAAGCTTGGTTCAAACACTCCAGCAAACATGCAGACAGCTAAACGAATACTCCAAAACAACTTCAAAGAGGAATGGCTGAACCGATGGACAAAAGGGTCTACTGGCCGTGCTTTGTATAAAAAAATGACCCAACCCAACAAAAAGGACAACATCAGCAAACTACGACATGTGAAGCAGAGCACAGTCTTCAAACTTAGAACAGAACACACCAGACCCAACAAGCATTTAAACAAATTAAACCCCACGCATGAGGCTAATTGCCATAACTGCACCCATCCATATGAGACAGTTCAGCATATGCTGCTGACCTGCTCAGGACTCTCCGTAGAAAGAAGAAGCTGTTGCCAGGCTCCCCAACAATCACGAATGCTCTATACAGCACCATTCAACAGCTGCAGAACACATGCAAATTCTTCAACTTGGCATTGGCTGCGAAAGAGCGACAAGCTCAGCAACCCTTGTATGACTTAACAACATTTTGTCCTGTATGGTTTGTTTTGCCTTGTTAATTTTGTCTATTCTTTTCTCTTTCCCACCCTCACCCTGTCCTCCATGTGTTAAGGAAGTGTTTAGCTGAAAGAAACTGATTAAGTTCACATTTCAACATCTGGCCACGCCATCAAGAATTGTTCTTCTTTTCTGACTTTCTCTTCTTTGTTAGCACACCTCTTTTGTCTGTCATCAATGAATGCTTTCAGCATTCTATTCTCATACCTTCCAGATTTCTCTGTGTTTTCTGTTCATCTTCAGTTTAGGTGATTTATTTATTTATTTTTTTTTTCAAACAATTCAATAAAATTATGGAAACTAACCAAATTATCCTCTTTCCACACAACTTGCCTCAGGAAAATTCTTCAAATTTTTTGGCCGAATACCATCTCCAACTAGGAACTGCTTACACGGTGCAGTAAAAAAAAGGCATGCACACCGTCATTGCAGACAGACACTGGAACTGGGTTGGCCATGTCCTCAGAAGGGACCCTGACACCATCACCAGAACTGCTATGTTATGGACCCCAGAAGGACTGCGACGAAAGAGAGGCAGACCAAAGACAACCTGGCGGAGAACAGTGGAGGCTGAAATACAAAGCATGGACCAGAATTGGGGCACAGCATGAAGGATGGCACCGACTGAGCAAAATAGGGACAGTTTGTTGCTGCCCTGCAAGACGCCCCTAGGCGTGATGGCCACTGACTGCTTTGTCAGTCAGGGGCTAAGGATCCAAGAAGAAGAAGATTGAAACTAAATGACTTGATAAATGATATATTCTTAACAACTCCTTGCTGTCAGTGTCAAACATGGTCCCTGTCCAAGATACAGAAGAGAAAAATCACATCTAGTGAGATAACATTATAGAGAAGAAGCCATTCATGTTACCAGGAGAGACAGAGTAAGAAATGATGACATCAGAAAAATTGTAGTAATTACATCATGCATTAAATACATAGAAAAACAGAAAATAAGGTGGTTTGGCCATCTTATGAGGTTGGAGCCCAATCGGTTACCATTATGCACCTACAACAGTAGAAGATGTGCCATAGTTTTATGGCACAAGGAAGACCATAACACAGAAGGATAGACAGTGTTACAGAAATCCTACAACAACATGAGCTCACATCAGCCACTGTGACACACTTGGCTGAAGAACTAAAGCTTCAGCTGTCCATGATGCTTCACATCAAGAGTGAACCAAATGTGGTATAGGACAGGGATTGTCGGGGTTCACCTGTGACTGATCAAGACAAGACTAAATGGATGTAATTGCTTTTATTTATTCATTTGTATGCTCCGTTCACTGCTGTCAGTATTTTTGGCTGGCTCGAAATGGTTCTCAGTATTCTGTTTTTAAATACTAAAGCATGTGTATATTAACGCAGATAGCACTAATTCTGCTGTCTTGGCCACATGCAACACTTGAAAAATAGCAGGCCAATTATAAACATTTTCGAGAACTGTTATTTTCCTACATTGATAAGCTGTGACTTACAGCGCCACCTCTGTTTGGGTGAAAAGAAGCTCTCACCACAAGCAGAAGATAAAAGCTCGCCGAAAGGAACACCAGAAAGAAAAAAGCAGCTGAGAGCGCAGGGGCACATTCCCATAGTTAGTTATTATTGGGGGGGGGGGCTACTTCTATGCTACTCTGTGGCTTATACCATTCTTTGCTTCCTAGTTTCATTTAATAATAGCAACACATTTTAATTTACTATTAAGGCACACTGCACATTGTAATGTTTTTAGGTCGTGTAAGTCTTACTAATACAAAAGACAAAGACATCTTTTTTAGTTGCCAGGGTTAAAATATACATATATTCATTTGTAGAGGTAAAGAATGCTGCAGAGTCCATACTTCACAGGATTAGCAGATTGACAACTCAGCAGGATAGTACGAATGATCATCTTGTGCATTCTCCATATAAGCTCTGCATAAAGTGTTAAATCCATAGTGGCAGAAAAATGCTGAATATGCAGCAGTGTTGCTGGATAAAGTGGCAGATGAGCAAAAATTGTCAGGGTTGAAAATTGATTGTACAAGAGCAGTTTTAGATAAAGTGCCAGATATATTGGAGTTTGCTGAAAAGTAAACAAAAATGATATAAAATGAAGGGACGCTGAACAAAGATTTCTTCTTTGAACACCTTCAGTTGTCAGCTTGAATATACGTGACGAAAACAGTGGCATAAGGTAATGGATGTCACATAAAAATTTCCTAGATTAGTACCATTGATGACCATCTGCACTTTCATTCTCTGTTCCTCCTTAAGTTGGGCACTTCTACAGCAGATGTTGGGCAACCATTTTGTCCATTCCACAGATAGATACATCATTAGTTTTTGTTGGACAGATGGTATCTTATCTGTTGTGGCCTTTTGAGTCTGAAAATTAATGCTTGCTCTGTTCTTTGTATATCCCACTGCTCTTGATAAGTCAGTTGGCCTCTTTATATATTACACTTGCATCAGTTAAATGGTGGGGACCCAAAGATGCAGCAATAGAGAATGCAGTCAGCGACCCATAGCTTGACTGCTTGCGTCAGGGTCAGCGAACCAGAGCTGACCAAGACCCTACTCCACCTCCACGTGGTGGTCCTGGAAACAGACTGCAGTCTGGCTGAGAGAGTAGGGATCAAAGAGGGAAAGCAAACCCGGTCCCAAAAAATGCCGTGCTGAAGTCGGATGTGTCGGCTGAAAGGCGCAGATATCGCAGCTCCGGTGTAAACAGACACAACGCAACCAACGTCCTTTTCAGGACGAACGAGGAAGAAGAAGAAGAAGTTAAATGGTAGAGTGAAGGGCGAGGAAAAAAAATGTAATACATCTTTCAAGGACAAAAGACGAGAAAAAAAAATTAAATTGCAGCCACATGGCCTTCATCAATGAAAGACGAACAAAAACTTGATTAGTCATGTGATTCTAATCAGGTTGAACTCACTTTAATTTTATTTTTATTTTTTGACTTAATTCTCTTTCCTTTGCCTTGTGGCAGCAACCTAGGTTTTTTTCTCGTCCTTTGTCCTAGTAAGACATATTACCTTTTTTTTTCTCCCTCCGCTCCACCCTTTACCACCATGTCCCTGCAGTCCTTTTCATTTCCTTATCGTATCAGTTTATGGTAATTTTCCACCCTCCTTTGCCAGTCTGTCACTCATTTTGAGATATTGCAGTGAGAAGGGATACACTGTTTCACAACTCATTTGAATAGCTGGCGCATGCATGATGTTGCTCTGAAGACATTTAGGTCATTATTTCTTTGTCTCCTGATTTCTGTTATTTATTTTTTGTTTGTTTAAGAAGCTGGTTCTCTTCAGTCTGTTTTTTGTCGAGCTGTGGAGTTTGGCATGCATTGGATGACTTGGCATTCATAGAAGCTTCTCGCTGTCAATAAACACTTTTCCCTCATGTCTGTTGTCAAGAGAGCAGATGTTGGTTATCTGTCCATTTCCTGGATTGGAGTAGTCTTCATCCCTCCAGTGATTAATCTAAGGCCTCAATTTTGCACTTTTCCTAGACACTGTGTTTGTTTTGGATGCCATGGCCCAGGCTGTCATGTCATATTCAAGTACAGGGCTGACTGTGCCTGTATAGACTATTATTTATTTTGATTAATATTATCACTGACAAAATGCGTCCGTAAAAGCACTACTTGCCTCTCATTGCCCTTCTCTATCATTACGATTTTGATGTTGTTGACAGTTTTCATTGCTTCAGACAATAGATCTGCTGATTTCAGTGTCGGATTTAAAAACCCTTGATGTTACATCTCATCATCATCTTCGTTGTCATTTTCCTAGGGAGCCGCGCTGGTGTAATGGTTACCACACTGCAATGGCGATCGGGTGATCCAGGTTCAAGCCCGGGTGAGAACATTTGAATGAGTGTCGTCGGCCGGGACTTGGCGAAAGACATTTGAAGGAGTGTTGTCAACCTGGGACTGGCGGCTCCTGAGCTGACCCAGCTCGAATGGGTACCCTCCAAAGACAGCGAGTATCTGCCTGAATGGCGAGCGGACACCTGTCAGTGTACAGGGAAAAAAAGGGATACACGTAAAAATCAGTCTCAGGTTAGATATACTAACCCGAGATTCTCGCTTTGAGTAATAGCGGGCGTACATTTAAAAAAAAAAAAAATATTTATTTTTAAAAAATCATTTTCCTTTTCACTCCTCCCACCGCTGCAGCTGATCCCCTTGCAGGAAGCCTGAACCAAGCATTCACTCACTTGCAGCGGTGGCTTATGTAGCTGTTTGTTTTACATAATGAGTCTGCTCATTAGAGGAAACTACTCAGGGCTTATGTTACTACTACAGTCTCACCAGACCTGAACAGCAGCCACAAGCTAAGATAGTAATCTTCACTGACTGCAGATCATTACTTGAATCAATACAAAACACCAGAAATGATAACATGATGAATGAGATCAGATCTGAGCTTAACATCATCCAAAGGTCATCAACCATTGCCCTTCGGTGGTTACCTGCCCATTGTGGAATCGCTGGTAATGAGAAAGCAGATGCTCTATCAAGAAGTGGCAGTAAAATGGAACAATACAGCCACCCATTGCCCTATCGGGAAGCAAAAACCATCATCCACAACAAGTACAAAAATCAGTGGAAGGAGGAAGGGGATATATACAGCAGAGATGACCCAATCCACCACCTAAACAGACACCAACAGACGACAATTTTCCGCCTGAGAACTGGTCACTGCAGATTACTTGGACATCTCTATCGCCTCAAGATATCCCACACGAATGAATGCCCATGTGGAACTGATATCCAGACTCCAGAACACATTCTCCAGAACTGTCCTACCCATGATAAATTGCGACGTGCGACCTGGCCAAAAGGTGATGAGCTCCAGCAGAAGCTATGGGGCTGCCGCGCCGACCTGGAAAAGACTGTGGACTTCGTCCTGGCGACAGGCCAGCAGATTTAGCATGACTACAAACCGAACGCAGAAGAAGAACTACTACAGTGACATAAAGATTTATCTTGGCCATCTTTAGAAACAAGGCTCTCTTTATGAGACATTCTTCAGCTGTCATTTAAAAGTGCAATGGTCAAAGGTCACTGACAGTTCACACAGTTTAATAGCACAGTCACTCAGTTAAGGTCACCATTAATTTCAAAACTGTTAGTTCATTTTATCATATTTTAAATTTAATTTTTGTATTTCTCTAATTTATTTCCAGAGACTACTCTTTGCCTGGTGCCTATAGACATATCACTGTGTGCCCCACCAATGTCAGCTGGACACATCATCGATATGATGACTACTCACTTCCATTAACTTTAAGTGACATGGATGTGATCAAGGGTGATAAACTTCCTGTTTCTCAGAATAAAGGTAAAAGAATAACATGTGTATCAGCTTTCTCATTCATTTGATTGTCTCTCCTGTAACACTATCATCTTTGATTGCATGAAATTATTTGTTATTGTGCCATTTTTTAACTTCTCTTTTTCTTTACTTGAATTCATTTCTTATCTATCTTCTCCAGCTGCCACTTGACAATTAAGACAATCTAAGAAACTCAGAGTTTGTGAGTTGTAGAAAAAATAGTGGACTAGGAAAGCACAGGAGAGGAAGATCACATAATGAGATGTGAAAAAGCTACAAATGTAGTTACAAATAAAAAACAGATGAAGAAACAAGGAGATTGATGAGAACAGCACCATGCACCAGTTAAGTAGGAAGTTGATGAAAACAACATTATGTACTAGTTAAGTAGGAAGTTGATGGGAACAACATTATGTACTAGTTAAGTAGGAAGTTGATGGGAACAACATTATGTACTAGTTAAGTAGGAAGTTGATGGGAACAACATTATGTACTAGTTAAGTAGGAAGTTGATGGGAACAACATTATGTACCAGTTAAGTAGGAAGTTGATGAAAACAACATTATGTACCAGTTAAGTAGGAAGTTGATGGGAACAACAATATGTACCAGTTAAGTAGGAAGTTGATGAGAACAACAATATGTACCAGTTAAGTAGGCAGTTGATGGGAACAACAATATGCACCAGTTAAGTAGGAAGTTGATGGGAACAACATCAAGCACTAGTTAGGTAAGAAGTTGATGGGAACAACACCTTGCACCAGCTACATAGAAAATAAAATGCAGTCAAATCAGCTACTTTCACAAGCGTTCAACAGAGGATGATTTGGCTACAGGACTAGGGGACATCTGAGAGGAAGATAAATAGAGTGTTGAAGAAACTCTGAAGAAATATGGTTTGACTCTAGCAAAATCAATACATTTTCCGCAAGAACAAAAATTGCTTCTCCCCACAACCCTTAAGTCAAAAGAACAAATGACATTAAATGATAACAGGACTTTCCATGTTCACCTGCAAGAAGTGTAGATAACATGTATTCTTAGCATGCTAAAAGTGGACAAGTCCCATACTTAGGAATGAGCGGTTTACACAATATTAGTCATGCAGAACCAAATCTTCTTTAACTACCTCTGTAAACTTAGTCCTATTTAAAAGTTGTACAGGATCTATGTTACCACTCACTGGGAGACAGTGTTTAATAATATAGCCTAATATAGATATATTTTATCGTTGACCTTATCAAAAGTCCTTTATTTCCAAACATGTTTTTATAATCTGTGATATCGTCAAAAGAAAATACATAATTTATTACATCGTGTCTTTGTAGGAAAGTTCAAAGCTGTTGTTTTGAAGATGGCCCTACCAACGTCAAGCTACGCCACTATGGCCTTGAGAGAGGCGCTACGCGTGGATACGTCTGCAGCCCACCAGACATCTCTAAATGTTACTTGAGCATCAAAAGACGCATATTTCTTTGCTGCTTTCAGACTGTGGTGACCGTAGTGGATGTAGTCGAAGCTTTGTTCAGATAGGATCTGTTTTGTCTCATATTAGCACCATCTTATATGGACATTTTTCAGGAAATAACTTAATTAAAACATTCAATTCCTACTGTAGAGAATTTGTCATAACATTTAGTAGCCGCACCTTACTGTGCAAAGTGTCACGAAGAAAATAATGTAGAGCATTTCCTATTAAAATGTAGGAAGTATGAACAACACAGAAAACCAATATTAGATTATTTACAGGCATGCAATTGATCCATAACTGTGAAGCAGGTGTTGAGAATAGATTAACCTAGAGAATTGCACAATATAGTAAAACAGTATATAACAAGAACTAAAATTAATGTATAAGAATCATTGATGGTGTGAGGAAAAGGGGTAGTCTGATAGGGTGCTTGTATGGCTGATGGCAGATAATTGGTGGATTTGATGTAATCTCGGACACCCTCGGGCTTTCTCACCCCTTTTCACCTTGTTAACAACAGGGCAGTTATGAGAGACTTCATTTTTGTTTGTTTTTTTTATTCGTTTGTTTTTTATTTTTATTGTTTGTTTGTTTCTTGGAAAGGGGAGGTCACACACAAAAACATTCACATAAATTTAGTTTTGATTTACTCTATTTGGACTGAGTGGAGGGGGGAAGAAGGTACTATATTTGGGTATTGGAAATCTGACTTTAGTTTCTTGAATTAGTATACAATATGTCCTAATTATAACCCATCACTGGTTGAACGAGATACTTACTTACTTACTTAGTCGTTCCCCTTCTACTTTGAGGTGTAGAGGTTTGGAAGAGAGAGCGCCAGACTATCCTATCGGCTGTCTTCCTCCTGGCCTGGTTCCATTCTAGTCCTCGGTCCTTCAAAGATTGTCTAATATTGTCCTCCCAGCGGACTCTGGGTCGTCCTCGGGGTCTGGATCCTTGGCTCTTTGTTTCCCATGCTTGTCGTGGTATCCGATCTCCCATTCTGCAGACATGGCCAAACCATCTTAATTGGGACTGTTCTACTTGGGTCTGCAGGGATACTTTATTTTAAAAAAAAAGCTGCAGTTACATAGATGATCGCCGGTTAGAGAATGACACTGCAATAGATGAATCATCAAGGTTAAGACTGTTGGAATTTGGCATCAAACGTAAGGCTAGCGGAGATGGACGTATGGGAGGATGCATCCGTCATGTATATAACCAGCGAGCTACAGGAACAGTTAGCATTCACACTCTTCGACACATACTGAGGGAGACTGAGCACCTATGGGTTTGCCCGGAGTGCAATGACGTCAATTCTGTTCAACAATAATAAAAATAACAGTTACGCAGGTAACTTTTTTACTAAAGATTGACATCCCAGATTGTTGTTTTTGTCAATGTGGTGAATTAGTAGAAAGAACAAGGTTTTTTTTTTTTTTTTAAATCATGTGATGAATTAATAGAATGAACAAGACTTTTGTATCATGTGGTGAACTAATCAAACAATAAATGTTTGTTACAAATGGGTGGAAGTGACAAAATATTTAATCATATCTAAATAAATTAGCAAAAATTGGACAACCTTGAATTATGATCACATAATTGTGTATTATGGAAAGGCAAGATGTTGGCCATGAACTCTATTAATTTTTTAAAAATTGGTTTAATTATTGCATCTCTTTGAGGTCTTAATGTGAGATTGTGTTGCAGGGTCAATGGGGGGGGGGGGGGAATGATAAAAGTGGGCATTTATTAGACACTTAGAAAAATGTGCAGACGCTAAACCCTTGACAGAACATACTGGTGAATTACAGTTGATTACCTATACTCCAAGAAGAATTAAAGATAGAAGAGAATGAGAGAAACATCTGACATGGGGTGTCATGACCTTTGGAAGCATCATCTTATCTTAATAGTATTATATATGATACTTCACAATCCCAGTTATGGAATCCCCAGTGTAAGAGAGAGGTAGAGGAAGACAAACAAAAACACATAGACAAGAGAACTGAAGACAGACATACCTAGGGCTGAAGGCACGGGACATGGACTTAGTCTACATTTGTTGAATGTTTATGCTGCTTTGAGAGTTGAAAGGGGAAGAATATAATACTTTCCTCACTTTATTCTGTTTGACTTTTGAACTTGTGTTGGATGGTTGATTTATAATTGTTGCAAACATTATATAATAAATGTTCTTCTTCTACATCCTTTTTTTTTTTTTTTGTACTAGTAGTTATTGTCGTCTTCTTCCCCATTCGCCTTCAGACTTCTTCATTAATGACTCTAATAAAGGCAGTAGTCATCTCAAGGTTCCTGGTATCTCCAAACAGTTTTTCGTGGAGTGAAGTGAGTTGTTGCCATATGCTAATCCGTTCACTGCTGTATTATGAAAGGTTATCTGTGACCCAAGTGATACAGAGGTAACTTACATGGGCTCGAGGTCCTTCTGATATATATACTACTGGACAAAAGTTAAGGGCCACCATTCAGTTTAGACAAGGTTTATATAATTGATTGGCAAACTGTAAAGACAAGTGAAAATGTCATTAAAACTGAGCTCAGAGAAATGTGTATACATTTCTGTGTGCACTAGGTTAATTTTTTTTAAATGTCCAAAAACTTGGTCACTTTAACCCGCACGTGAAAATTGCCATTGTTGCTGCAAAAACTCGTGGTTTTTGCAACACGCCCCACTAGTTCAAAAGGTGAAAAAGTGAGTTGAATTTGAATGCACGTGGAAAATGATCATCGGTAAAGAGTGTTCACCGTTGGTATGCAATAAATCAGTATGACAAGTGGTCGAAATGATCACTGCATTAGCCATGCCACCAAGGAAAAGTCTCAGCACTGTAGACCGTGGTCGAGCCATGGCATGGATTCAGGATTGTCAATCTGTTCGTCATGTTGCAAGACGTTTAGCAGTGTCCCACTCTACCATTCAGAGACTTTTTGAGAGATTTCAAGCTACCGGACATTTGGAAAATCGACCCTGCTCACGAAGAATTATATAAACCTTGTCTTAACTGAATGGCGGCCCTTAACTTTTGTCCAGTAGTATATATTGATTATTATACAATGACTCGGACACTGATATAGATCAAGTGCCGATAGGGGTATGACTATTCAGTACCCGCCCAAAGCCGTATTCTTTAACATGAATGATACTCCAAAGGCCAGGTTGGACGATTCACATAAATATTTATTGGACATCTTGTAGCTCCAAAACAAATCTTGATAATATGCACATTAGGTTATGGCATCAACTAGATAGTCTCTAGCGTCAACGTATAGTCTTGTAACTGGAACAGTGTCGAGGACATTTCCATACAATTTTATTATATTAATTCAACTCACGTTCATCAGGTCAAACATCATTTCCTCTTACATAAATACTGGCATCATCGCACGGAGGCGTATGCATGATCCAGAGATGGAATATATAGGAAGATAATCGGTAAATCTTCAAACACTCAGGAGCATAGAACACATACGTCAAACACCTTGAAAAGAGACACAGCAAAACCCAGCCAAGGAACACTCAACTCAACAGACGGCTAAATCTGGCGTCTGCCACTACGGCCACCAAAAGTAATGACATCACTTCCTGTAACTAAGGTCAACGGCAGTAAACAAAATAAACTCTATGTCAAACTGAATTGATATCATAACACCGAGGTTGTTCACTTGCTGAAAGTCGGTAAAGAATATACACTGCTTTCAAGAGAGACAAGAAGTATACTTTAAGTTGAAACTGAAAGAGGAATTTATTTTAAAACATGGATGTTTTAAAATACTGAATGTTTTAATTAAGAAACAGTGAGAATATCGTTTAAAAAGGAATAGTGAACAGTACTGATGCTTTAGGCAGGTATATTGAGAACACAGGCTTGGGATCTGTTATATTTGGGATTTTATAAGGCGTTTTCCCATAATTTGAAACACAATGTATATAAATCCTTCTTCTTCTTTGATCCTTAGCCGCTGACTGTCAAAGCAGTCAGTGGCCATCACGCCTGGTGGCGTCTTGGAGGGCAGCAACAAACTGCTTTCACTTCGCTTGGTCGGCGGTCACCCCGCGCATGGTGCACCGGCCTGCCCCCACAGCCCTCTTCTGTGTTGTTCCTGGTCGCGCCCCCCCCCCCCCCCCCAGGTCCACAGCATAGTATTCCCACAATGGCACCAGGGTCTCCCCCAAGAACGTGGCCGACCCAACTCCAGCATCTGCCAGCTACGATGGTGTGCATGTCCTTCCTGTTGCTCCAAGTAAGCAGCTCTTGACCACTGTGATGCTACACTGTAATTCTGACTTTTAACAGGCCCGATTCTGTGGTTCTATTTTGAATTTTCACCAGTTTTATTTTCTTCTGATCACGCGATTTTCCGTTGTTTACGGAAATCGCTATTTTCGGGCACGCTTTTTCACCATTTTATTTCTTCTCATTTGAATATATATCGTGTTTGGTATTTTTTTTGAGTAGATAAATTAAATGGGTTCGTTTATGATGGTAGGTTTATTTTATTCTAGCATCAGTTTTACTTTCTTCTGATTTTTCGCGATTCCCGTAGATTTCATTGTTTACGAAATAGTCGCCATTTCGGGCACTCCTGTATGACGCGTCGGAAACACGCGGCCCTCACGTAATGTGACGCAATTTCCGGACACGCGCAGCTTGGGATATGCGTGGGAGAGGAATTCGCGTGGGTGTTTTCTCTTGTATATAATGAGACAGAAAACGGGGATTCGGTCTCTATGAAAAATAATTGCCTGGCCGTAGGACGTCGTAATTATCGTTCTCCACTGTGGGAAAAACCAGCGATGAATTGGTATGTAGGATTTTATCTTATTATCGTTTTATTCATTAGAGGGTTCTTTGAGAAATTTGCCCGTAGTTAATTTTTTCGGGGACATTAACTTTTCAGTTTTAAAATAAACGATAGTGCCATCCATTATCATTTTTTTGAAGAACGACGTAAATGCAACAGTGTGCTTATTCTTTCTATGATTTTGGCAGTAGTTAGGAGTGTGGGAAGTTGTGAGAAACACGTGTGCCCATATTTGTAAAATGTTATGTAAAACCATTTATTTCTGTGTATTTACTAATGTAATTTTATGGGGAAATCCCTGGTGGGTTCGTTAATTTTACTGAGCCTTAAATGTGAGAAATATTGTCGGAGGGTTCAGATTTACGTTGTAAGTGAATTATACTGCTTAGGGGAGGAAACTATTCCTATAGCGAGATGTAATTTAATTTTGGAGCAAGCCGGGAAACCTCATGTGTAAATGTTAAAAAGGAGACCCCGGAATTTCGGACAAAAGGAGTTCCCGAGTTGGAAATGTTGACACGTGGGTAGCCACGCGTCACAAATAGATAAGAGGCAGACGGTGTCTGGGCTATTGTTTATTTTACCTGGCAGATTTTAGTAGAAGGAGGGGGGGGCTGAAGAGGCCACGTGGGATAGTGGTATTTTATGTATTGTGTGAAGAACGAGAGAGAGTAGGAGGAGTGTGATTTTAGTGCCACGTGGATAGAATTATTTTATGTATCGTTTTCAGAACGAGAGAAGGGGAGAGAGGAGGAGAGAGATTTAAGTGCCACGTGGGTAATATTAATTTTTGTATTGTTGTACATGACGAGTGAGCCACGTGGGCAATATTATTTTATGTATTGTTGTAAAAGAAGAGTGAAGGGGAGTTAGGTTAGAGATGCGTTAGGTTGGAATTGTTATACAATAGACGCATCTTCTTTTAATTTCAGCGAGTCACGACAAGAATAGTGGGGAGCGTAAATTTGCCCATGTGCAAAATTACCCACGGCAACAGGGCCTATCTTAAGGGTCAGACCTATGGTCTCTTGCAGTGAAGTCCCTATGCTTCAGCTGGAACGTGGTTTATTTATCATACAGCCGAGAGCATCGCTATTTTAGTCTCTAGCAACGGCAGGTGGCCGTGAGACTGGGTTGAATCGTATACAGCCAGAAATCAAGGCTGTGTTTGCCTCTAAATCTGGAGCGGGTTAGAGGAGAAAATCATAGAAGCTATTCAGCAGCAGAGAAGTTTGTCGACAGTTTATCAAGTACGAAGGAGGGAGAAAATAGACAGGACCAGTAGGGTCTGTTCAGTATCCAGTTGAAGGATAGACACTGAGCCATTGTGTTACTCCAAGTCTATTATTTTAGCATTTCCAGTGGTGTTAGATAGCGGCGCATATCGCCTAACAAGTGGAAAGCTGTGTAGACGGTCGTTGAGGAAGAGTCAGCAGGACTAAGACAGTAAAATCTTAGTTGTGTTAGAGAGTGGAGGCTAAAGTTGACAGCCCCACAATATCAGAGTAGATTAAATCACTAATCATTTTATTGTTCCTCAGCAGGGTGACAGAAAGAGTGAATGTGATTTGGGGTTTGGGTTTTTTTCAGTGTCTACCTAATTTCATTGTTACTTGGGTTTTTTTTTCAGGCCGTGCAACAGCGCACGTTTTTTATGTGATTGCTTGATGATGACATTTTAATGCTATTGTTGTAAATAAATATATATACATATATTTACTGGATCAGATTCTACTCTTTACTATACTTACTTTACGTCGTCTGTATAGTGGTGTCTGTGGTCGTATTTATACACCTTATCTCCTTGTGTTTCAAGGCAGTCAGAGGCGGGGAGACTATAGCCATTTTTTTTTAGTCACGAAGCGGCAGGGGGAGATTCAAATCCTGGGTCTATCTCTTGAGCCAATAGTCTCACCTGTCCACAGGCATGTCATTTTCCATCTAAATTCTTGGGTCTATCTCTTGAGCCAATAGTCTCACCTGTCCACAGGCATGTCATTTTCCATCTAAATTCTATCTTCTCAGACTTTCTCATACTAGGGTCTTGCTTTCATTCAGGCAAACTCTATAAAAGTAAAACCACTTCGTGACAACCACCAATGGCTTTCGGCCAAAAGATTCAGAGAACTTTCCCCAGGTGGATCGTGTGGAACGAGGACAATCTTGACACCTCCCTCTCTGCCACTCCCCAGCACTCTATTAAAACATATTTAAAAATAACAAAACAAGCACTGCATTGTGTTATTGTTTTAATAAGTTGATGTATTCGTTAATGTTATCAAAAATACAAGGACAAATCTTAGGAGGTTGCACCAGAAACCTTTATGAAGATGGTACATTAAGAATATTTTTATCTTCCACCCAGGTGCTAGAACAATGAATATGAAAGATATTGCCTGAAACATCTTCGACAATGTCAGGGGTATAGCTGAATCAGTACCAGTGAAAGAGTGAATCGAAAAACTGAAAATTTTAATTTATACACCTAGCGAGATGAATCCTAATCATAAAGGATGGCCTAGTTAAAAAAAAAAAATATATGAAGGATGTACAGCAGGTCACAGCTAGTGTTCCCCCAACCTTTTTATCATGGTGGAACCCCTGAAATAATTTACCCAACCAGTGTTACCTCTGCCTGAAAAAAAACCATTTACGGCCAGAAACAACTGATAGCAAGAAGCACCTTCAATTGCTGAAGTTTGTGTGTTTGTGCACCCTAGTGTAGTTCCCAAGGTCTCTCAGGAGATAAAGCATAGGACTACATGAATATTTATGTATTCAACATTTCTAGCGAAAATTCTGCCCTGTAAAACTCTGGTATGAATACTGGATTGGAAACCAGTAAATGGCCACATCATAAATCAAAGTTAAGGTGTAATATAAATACAAAAAAATTGACTAAATATCTGCTTAAAAAAAGTGAGATTGTCTACTTACAGGCTACACTGACATGCCAAAAAAAACAACAACAAAAAACACCTGAAATCAACATTTAAGTGACATGCACCATGAAAACAATGCAGCGACCTGCAATCAGAACTAACTTCAGATTTATTCATCCAAGAAAAATTTGGTTTCTAATGTTCACAATTTGGGATGCTGGACAAGAGATTACAAAAAAACATGTATTAATGTTTTAAAATTGAAACACAGAATACTTATATTCAACATGTCCAACAAGATTCAGAGTCGGCCCATTCTTGACCTGATATTTCGATGTCATAAATGAAAGTCTTAAAGATCGTTAAAACATCATAAACAACAGGACTTCCACACATACTTTTACTTTTCTGTTTCACTGATGCAGTGAAGGGTAGGTGGGAGTTGAAGATTGTGTTCTTAAGCCAAGTGTGTCACACTGGCTGGTTGTGAGCCCATCTGCTTCTAGGTCTTCCTGGTACCCTGAAACTAGACTGTTGCAGTCACGTAATGGTAATTTATCAGGCTCCATTTTCATGAGATGGCCAGACCACTTAATTTTTCTGTCTTTCTGTATACATGATGCTGGATGTGGTTACTAAAATGTTTCTGATCTCATCATTTTTCATTCTGTCTCTCCTGGTTACATTAATGGCTTTTCTTAAGCATCTCATTTCACAGGCTGTGATAAATCTCTCCTGTGCTTTGGCCAGGGACCACGTTTGACACTGATAGAGTTGGAAGGGATATACTATTTATCAGCTATCGTTTAGTTTTCATTCTGAATAAGCAGTAATGACAGTTTCTTCCAGTTTCTGTAAGTAATTTTAACTGCATTGATTTTAAATGCCTAATGCTAAAGAAGGTAGAAGGAGACAAGAACACATACAGAGGAGCAGTGCTAGGTAACACTGCTTGCAACTTTATATTTTGTACATAGGATCTATACTTGCACTTTGTACATTACACCAGTTGGGGGGGGGTGTCGGAGTGGCTAAGAGGTATAGCGTCTACCTTGAATTCTAAAGGTACCAGGTTCGATTCCCAGTAAAGGGAATGTAATTTATGGAAATTTTTTTTTCAGAACCAGTGGTCCTAATGATGTCCTACTCCCCCCTGGTCTCCTGGGTAGTCAGATCGGATGCCTAGCCTTCTTGGATAAGGTTGACAAACAATAGGTCCCATGTGCAAGTTGTGCACATTAAAAATCCCACAAAAGTTGGAAATTGTAAAGAGTAGGCCATACGGCTGCTGCCCTGCCAAAATTTAAAAATTATAAACCTACCAACCACAAAAATATTTATAGAATGTGTAATTCTTATATACACATACTTGGATTGTTGCCAGGGCTACAGAGTTCATGCACTGTGCTGAGATACTCATTATGTGATCTAAGGGACGAGACTGGAGAACTGATGGAGTTGCACTTGTGCAATGAAGATAGTCCTAAGAAACCAAACCAAACAAGGGTATTTGAAAATGCATGAGGATTTTATGAAAATATCACAAAGTATAAATTTTGGTGGCAAAGGTCTGAGACTAACTAAGAATATGTCCTGGCAACACACATCAGGAAACAACAATTAATAACGAAATGGCATTTAATGTAATTGAGTTAAAAGATTGTGTTCCATTTCCTGATGAATGCTCACTGTGTAGTGGAAGTGTTATAATTCCTTAATATGTTTGCCAAGGATATTAGCTGGATTACAACGACATTAAGTAAAGACATTGCAATCTTGATGGGAGACCCAAATGTGAAGACCACATGCAAATTCTTCAGCTCGGCATTGACTGCTAAAGAGTGACGAGCTCAGCAACCCTAGTTAATCAACAACAAATGCGAAGACAGAAACAGGTTTTGAGGAGAACATAGATTGAACAGTGAACAAAAATGGAGAAACATTTATAAACTTCACTGCTTCAAATCGGCTTGCTTTATGCGAAAACAGAAATCAGACTAATCATACATGCATAAGCAAGACATTCAGATTATCATTACACGATGTAAAAACATACACTGCACCATCTTTTGTTAGCCAAAATAAAGATAAAACTCAGAAGATTTACAACAACACAAACGCTAAAGACAATATATTAATGTGGTATATCGAGACACTAAAGATAACATTTACAACAACACAAAAGCTAAAGACAACAGATTAATATGGTATATCAAGAAACAAAAGATAACATTAACCATTACATATCCAACAAGTGTAACCACCTTCAACAATTAACCCCGTGTGGTCCACCAAAAGTCTCTACTGAGACAAAAGAATTAACAGGACCACTGTTCTCACCAGGCATGTCAGAGGTGACTAAGGTGAAACTGTGCAAGAGGCTGGGAACTCCATCATGTAAAACAAAGTGTTACAGAACTCATTACTGCAGGAGCACATCAGTGCTTTGGTGATGGCTTCCTGCTTAAGTCTACTACTGTGGTGGTGGCCCACTTCCTCCTTAAGGAGTGAAAAAGGGTAAGAAGGAAGCTTTTACAATTATACATGCAATAACACTTGTGGAGAAGTTCTTAGAAGAAAAGAACATCAGGACATGGACAGCAAGAGAAAACATCAATAAGATAAAGGCAAAAGTAGTCCCTTAGCAGATACTGCCATAGGGTAGTGAAGTGACTTCACTATACTAGGTCCAGCACCAATTCCCTTCCTCACTGCCTTTTCCTTCCTTAACTCAAGAGCAAAGTCAGGTACCTATTTACAGCTGGGTAGACTGAAGCATGCTTATACCATGAATCGAACCTGGCACCTTTGCCATGAGAGAACAGCGCTCTAACCGCGCTGCCAATCGGACACTCAAATAAAATACAGGAAAGCAGAAAGAAAAAAAAACAAGCAAAACCAGAAGTTCCAGCACCAAGTCTCATGAAATATACACAGAAGCAAACAATGAATGATCAGAACAAATAAGAGGAAATATACTGGCAAAACAGGCAGAGTGAGCTGTACAACAAGACACAGAAGCTAACAGGAAAATATAAGCAATCAAATGGCCTTTTTCAAGGGCAAGCATGGAAAAGTGCTAAGCCACATAAAAGAGTAAATGAAGAGAGAGATTGAGCATTTTGAGGAACTTTCATAAAGACCAGCAACACAAGATCCCCTAGACATTCAACCAGCAGAGAAAAAAATAAAATAAAATCAAAATAAGAAATACAGAAAGCAATAAGGATATGCAAAGTGTTTGTTTTAAAATATAATTTTCTTTTGCGCTTTTAACAAAGCATGGAGCCACTACCATAGCTGGTCATCTTACAAGAAGCCTGCGTCAAGCATATCACATGCTCCTGCAGTAGTGGTTTCTATGGCAACTTGTTTTACATGACAAAGTTTCCAGCCCTGATAAATATAAACTGTGTGCTTTGTTCATCTTGTTGAAAACAACTATATATGCTGTCAGATCTTCAGTGGATATCCAATTATTAGATATTTCTTTTATGTAAGTGAAGAAAAAGCTTGTACACAAATTCAACTTGGTGTGACAATAAATGTGTATAAAAAAAGTATAAGAACTTAACATGAAAATATTAATATTTTGCGTTAGGAATGTATATTAATAAACCTATAGGAAATACATGAAAATCAAATTTTAAAAAAAAAAATTTTTTTTACATGCTGACAATATATTCAACACTAAATAAAGGGAAGGCAATTCAAGCCCAATACAACCTCAGCACAAGAGACACAGTCATGTGCCCCTGGCCTTGTGAGCAGCCTCTATGACCGGACAAAGATCACTCAGTGGTACGGCCTTTCTTAAAAATGGATGATCCAACAGCTGACGAGCAGTGGCTCTTAATTCCACTTTGGCCTGCAAGCATTTGTGAAGAAAGTCCCTCAGCTCTGGTGACAACTTGTGTTCATCCTTTATGTCTGGTCGACCCTAGTGTACACAAATGGCAGACATTCTATGCGGTTATTTGATTTACTCTTTTATGTTAAAATGACATTTAAACCAAAGTTTCCCCAACTGTTTTTTTTTAACCATCAAAATAATTTTTTATAACACGTGGAACATTTATGTACACACAAAAAATTCATCAGACTAGTGTTTTGGTCCTTTTACATTTTTGACACTCTGGGGGAGGGTGTGGTCAAGACCCCCAAGTATCACCCTCCTTTCCTCTTTCACCTTTCAACTCCCAAAGGAGCATAGGCCTTCAACAAACTTAAGCCAAGTCTTCCTGTCCCGTGCCATCAGCCCTTGGTCTTTCACTGTCTTCTTCATCTCTCCAGTTCTCTTTCCCTAGTGTTTTTTGGTCTTCCTCTACCTCTCTTACCCTGAGGATTCCAGAACAGGGATTGTCTGGTAACGCTATCAACAGGTTTTCTCCAGCATCTTCTCATTTTGTGTTACATTAGTGCTTGCCTAGTTCTTGTCATTAGTTCTACGTTAGTGATCTTCTTATCATATCTTATCAATCCTTCTATTCTACACAAGCATCCATTTATGAAAATCTGTAGCTTTTTGATTTTTGTTGTTCTCCAAGTTACACATATCTTGGCAGCAATATACACACAGTCGGAGGGACGGACAATCATATCAAAACAAAAATACAAAAGGTTAGAGGAGCTTTCATTGGACTGGGGGGGCAAAGTCTTTTACAGACAGGGGGTATGATGTGCTGGTGTTGTGGGTAGTGGGTTTCCCCCCTTGCTTCACCCTAGGCCTAGTGAATTCTTGTTCATGAAAGGAGCGACCATTGCGGTGTTAGTCTCTTGGCCTAGCAAAACCTCTCATACCCCAAGATCGTTGTGCGTGGTGAAGAGCCACACCCTCCTCGAGGTAGTCCTGGTAACTGAGGGTGCGAATCCTCAGGCTAAACACAACGGATCTAGAGGAGCAAACCTTGATAATAAAACCGGTGCACTACACCGTACACGCCCTCTGTGGGTGGGAAGGAGCCAGATGGATACTGAACAAGTCTTGGGAGTGGGAACGAGTGTGGACTGCTCCCTGAAGATCGGAACCCATCGTACAGGCACAGAGACTCAGGACGTGACGATCCTATTGCCTTCAACTCTTGGTCACATGCCTAGAGCCTCGGAGAACTCGGCGTAACCAGCAGGCAATTTGGTGGCGGGGAAAGAGCACTGTGAGCCCTACCTTGGCTACGTATCACAAGGAGACGCAGAAACACCCCCTTTATCTCCCCCAGAGCTGGCGCAGTACACTTCTGGCTTCTACCCGGGGCGGTAGGAAATCCACAGGCACCCCAGCATCACAATGCCATGAAGATGACAAAGTTGGAATTTACTAACTCAAACCTGGCAGAGCAAGTCCTCCATCAGATGCGGCCGATGCTGGGCCCACTGGCGCGTGGACACGTCCCGATCCCCATCGAGACTTGCCCGGGGAGCCCACCCCGGCTCAAAAAAGCAGAGAAGGCCACTCTCCAAACCTCCGATGTCTTGCGGGCAGTGTTAGGATGTGCAAGAACATGGACAGGAAGACTCCACAACTTCCCCACTGAAGACACGGCGACCGTTGCCTCAATTGGCTGTGTGTGGTGTACCCGGAAATGGGGCCTCCCAGTACTGAGGCACAGTTAAGTCCCCGATGTCACTTATCGGTGCAGAGTTGAGAGAGATGGCTGAGCATCACAATCCCCCCTGTGTTGCAGCATGATGAGAACCCAGCATTGCACACTGAGCTTGGGGGGATCACTTGGGCACCAGACTTAATACTGGCTCTTGACTGGATGGCCGCATGCAGGAGATTTCTACAATGGAGGGTTGGCAGGTGGTGGGTATCTGGAAGTGGCTCTGTGCAGGACGTGAGGATTCCTTGGGAGAGCCCAGAACCAGAGCACAGCATTGTGCAAGCTCTGCATAGTTGGAGAGCCCCCTGGATGACGGGGAATGCACAGTGTGCTACCCCACCTATCCCCAACTGCTAACTTAGAACCAGAAGTGGGGTCCTCTGTATGCGTGCCAGGCCAGGATAAAATGCCTGGGAAAGAGACTGGAGCTCAGAACTCCCTAACTCAAAGTTGCAGGATGGCAGAAAAGCCATGGGAAAGACAGGGCTATTTTGAAGATAACGCAACCATATTTTCACCTACGAGCTCGGACGCCGCCTCGGTAAACAAGGTCCGCGCAGAGCAGTGACACCCCCAGGCTGCTTGCGAATAGTCTACTACTGGGAACATAAACAGATTAGGGATGAGCCCACTCTCCCGTTGAACAGGTGCTAAAGTCGTAGATACTGGGCCAGAAGGCGCACCGGAAACCACAGTATCACGCAACTCGCTTTTTTTTTTTCTATGGAGAGTACACCATCAAATAAATCTCGTACTGGTGCTCGCCCTGTGGAGCTCCACCAGGCAGGTGCAGTGCCGGGCTCTGAGCCTCGACAGAGCCCACCCTCAGCTACTGGAGGACCCTCTAGACCGTCTTGTGGAGTCAGCAGACGGCGGAGGAGAACTACTGACCAAAACAAAACAGAAAAAGAGAAAACCCAGAGTGCCACTTGTCATGATGCACTGGAATGCAGAGGGAGTGAACAGCAAGCAGGCTGGATACAGCAAAAAGACAGAGCTGGAAAACATCTTGTATGAGAAGCAAGTCAGTGTTTGCTGTATCCAAGAGACTCACTTGAAAGCAGATCAAACCTTTAAAATAAGGGGATATCAATGCTTCAGATCCGACAGAAAAGATAGACGAAAAGGAGGAGTACTTACTCTTGTAAGGAATAACATTCCTGCACACGAAAGGAAAACCTTCATGGATGGAGCAGAATATCAGCTGTTGCAGATAAAGGTAGACAAGATGGAAATAGAACTCCTGAACTATTACTGTCCGAACAACAAACCCCTGAGTCTCAGCTCTATACAGGTACCAGCCACCAACTTTATAGCAGTTGGAGACTTTAATAGCCACTCCCAGAGCTGGGGCTATAACCATCTGGATCACAGAGGTGAAGAGGTTGAAACTTGGCAAGATGATCACTCCCTAATCCTAGTCAATAATGCCACAGATACTCCTACCTTCTACTCCAGAGGATGGCACACAACTTCAACACCAGATCTTGCCTTCTCCACACCAGATATAGCTGGATCTATTAGTAGAGAAGTAGGAGACCAACTAGGGGGAAGCGACCATCGCCCAATCTTTCTTACTGTCCAGAGTGCAACTCTCAGTACAGGCCCAGCCATTACAAGATGGAACTACAAAAAAGCCAACTGGGGTTTATTCAGGCATCAGGTGAACACGCTGCTGTCTACCTCAAGGTACAGAACAGAGACATTAATGAAGTGGTAAAAGACTTCAACAGATGCATACTACAAGCTGCAAAAGAAACCATTCCCAAAGGATGCCGGCGTAACTACATACCATACTGGTCCAGCACACTCCAAGAACGTCAGGAAGCTATGGACAGGGCTAGAAAGGACGCAGAGTCTCAGCCTTCACTTGAAACTCACAACAAATGGAAAAAGGCTGTAGCAGAGTTTCAGAGAACAAAGCTAGAAGAAAAACGGAAAAGCTGGAGAACTAAAACGGCATCGCTGAACCTTGAGAAAGACGGCAGGAAACTTTGGAGATTAGTCAAGTCTCTAAATGAAGAGCGTTCCTCACCTAGGCAGACTATCACATTGGATGAAGGTGGCAAACTTTTCAGAGGAAAACAAGCTGCAGACTTGTTTGCTAGAAGATACAGTTCAGAAAGCAACTTACCCATTAACATAGATCATCAGAGAGAGATAAGAAAAGAAATACTGGCAACCATGGGACAGACAGATACTCCTGCCCCAATGAGGGAACCCATCACACTAGGAGAACTACAGAAGGCTATTTCCAAGCTTAAGTTTCAAAAGTCACCCGGCCCAGACAAAATCAGCAACGAAATGCTAGTAAATCTGAGCTCAGCAGCAAAGACAAAACTGCTTGAGATATTCAACCACAGCTGGTTGAAAGGAACGGTACCCCAAGTATGGAGAGAAGCCATCACAATACCCATACTAAAGAAAGGGAAATGTAAGACCGAGGCTGCAAGTTACCGGCCAATCAGTCTCACAAGCTGTGTTGGGAAGACTATGGAGCGAATAGTCAACCACAGATTGAAATGGTATTTAGAGTCTGAGCAGATCCTGGTGCCGGAACAAGCTGGATTTAGAGAATGCTACAGTATAGAAGACCAAGTTACTTACTTGTCTCAAGCAATAGAAGATGCCTTCCAGGAGAAGAAAAAGGTCCTAACGATCTGGGTTGACTTCAAGCAGGCCTTTGACAAGGTGTGGAAAGATGGCCTCATTGCAAAACTTAGGAGAAGTGGAATCCAAGGCAACATGATGAAATGGATCCAGTCATACTTGCATAACAGGAGAACTAGAGTCACTCTTGACGGTCTGCAGAGCAGAAAAGTGTTGCTCCATCAGGGGGTGCCTCAAGGAGGAGTAATTTCCCCAACACTCTTCCTTGTTTACATCAATGACCTGGTGAAAGATCTCCCTGCAGGAGTTAAAGCTGCCTTATATGCAGATGACCTAGTACTCTGGTGCGCTGATGAAAATGTCACCACAGCAAATTATAGAATGCAGCGGGCAGCAGACATGCTAGTGTCATGGGCAGAGAAATGGCTTATCACAATAAACACAGACAAAACCTCCACAACACTGTTCTCCCTCGCCCCCAAGGACAAATCAGCTAACATACACCTAGGGACAACCGTGATCAAGGAAGAAAGCTACCCCACCTATCTTGGGGTGACATTTGACCAAAGGCTTACATGGAATAAGCATATTGAAAATGCAGAAGGAAAGGCCCGAAGACGACTAGGCATACTCAGAAAATTAGCAGGTACCAACTGGGGAGCAAAATGAACGAAATCTAAAGAAGATTTATAATGGAGTAATAAGACCACACTTAGAGTTTAGCTCAGCAGCATGGTCATCAGCTGCTAACTCACATCTGCAGTCTTTGGACAAGGTGCAAAATCAAGCTCTCAGGCTCATTACAGGAGCCATGAAAAACTACACCAATAACAGAGATGCAGAAGGTTGCTGGATTACAGACATTGTCCCATAGAAGAGACACAAAAACCATGATCCAGATGGAAAAGTACAACAGTATGCCAATGCACCCAATGAAGGCAAGACTAGATGATCTGGCATTAGGACGTCTAAAGCGTAGCAGCTTTGTGCATCGGGGGAAAAGACTTATAAGACAGCATCAAGAAGACCTATCCATGAAGACAACACCACTGAAGCCCACCCTATACCCTGTACCATGGGAGCAGGCCAGCAGTGCCCTCCAAATTAATACATCAGTCAGTGGTCTCACAAGTGGATGTGAGTATAATGATCTGCAAAAACGAACTGCTACATTGAGTATGATCCAAGAAAGCTATCCCGATCAATCATGGATACATGCCTATACAGATGGATCAGCAACTAATGCTGTTAGGAATGGAGGTGCCGGTATCTTTATCTCATATCCTGACAACCACTATGAGACTAGGCACATTCCCACTGGTAAATTCTGTTCCAACTATACAGCTGAGGTTCAAGCTCTAGAGCAAGCTGCAAATATGATTTATAACACCAACTCTGACTGCCACCAGGTAGTCATCCTCACAGATGCACTGTCTGTCCTGCAAGCTCTCAAGGGTGGTAAACTCCCGCATCTGAGAAATGAACTAAACAAGGTAGCTGCCAGAAAGAGAACCATACTTCAGTGGGTACCATCTCATTGTGGTGTACCCGGAAATGAAAAGGCAGATAAACTTGCAAAAAAGGGAGGAGAATGTGAACAAGAAGATAATGAAGTCACATACTTTGAGAAAAAGAGAGCTATCCAGACTATCAGAAGAGAACAGAACCAACCCAAAGACGACTGTCACACTCTTGACCGGCAGGGACAGATAACTATTTTTCGACTCAGGACAGGGCATAACAAACTGAATAAACACATGCACAAGCTACGATTGTCTGCTTCACCACTGTGCACATGTGGATTAAACGAACAAACTGCTGAGCATGTTCTACAGGACTGTCCTCTGTATGACCAGTTAAGAAAGATATACTGGCCCAATGACTCAACACTAAACTCAAAGCTGTATGGAGTTAAAGAGGAACTTCAAACAACAGTCGAATTCATCATGAGAACTCGTCTGACGGTGTAATCATCAAAGATGCGATCGCAAGAAGAAGAAGATTGGACTGGGAAATGTAGAGAGATCAAAAGAAATCAGGTCCAATACAAAAAATCAGAATTTTCAATCAAATGTCAAGTCAGTCATATTCTTTGGCTCCGAAACATGTCACCCTAAAGTTGTCAGGAAAATTATGAATACCACTACTACCTAAATATTAGTTTCATCATTAAGACATAAACAGATGTAACATGAAAAGAAAACTTGCATAATGAACCTCACCTTTGTTCTGATAAGATAAACAACCCTAAGTGGAAATTCATTTAAGTATGGTGGCCTTCCTTCCATCATCTCCATGACTACAATACCAAGGCTCCAGATGTCCACTTTGTAACTGTATTGATCTCTAAAAGAATAAAGAACAAAAAGACGTCGTGTGACTGAAAAAATAGCCGTAAGTGGAGCTGAGAATAAATTGATTTACAAGACACACAACAATATATATTAAACAGAACATCCTTTCATCATCATTTTCCTTTTGGTTCCCAATGGAGCATACAGCCTCTTGCAGAAAGGTTGCACAAAACATTCACATGCTCTTACAATGGTAGTTTCTATAGCATCTATTTTACATGATGAGGTTGCCTACCTCATACACAACTTCGTATTAGTCGCCTTGTACGACATGTCTGAGGGTGCAGTAGTCCTGTTCTTTCTTTGTCTCATCAGATATCCCCGGGAACTATATAGACCCCTGGGAACTACATACAGAGACCCCCAGGAACTACATATAGAGACCCCAGGAACTACATACAGAGACCCCCGGGAACTACACACAGAGACCCTGGGAACAACATATAGAGACCCCAACAACTACATACAGACCCCAACAACTACATACAGACCCCAGGAACTACTTATAGAGACCCCCCAGGAACTACTTAGAGACCTCGGAAACTACATACAGAGACCCCCAACAACTACAGAGACCCCAGGAACTACATACAGAGAACCCAACAACTACATATAGAGACCCCGAGGAACTACATACAGAGACCCTGTGAACTACATATAGAGACCCCAACAACTACATATAGAGACCCCCAGGAACTATGTACAGAGACCCCTAGGAACTACATACATACCCCAACAACTACATATAGAGACCCCAACAACTACATACAGACCCCCGGAACTATATATAGAGACCCTGGGAACTACATACAGAGACCTCGGGAACTACATACAGAGACCTCGGGAACTACATATAGAGACCCCGGGAACTACTTACAGAGACCCCAGGAACTACATATAGAGACCCCCAACAACTACATACAGAGATCCCAGCAACTACTTACAGAGACCCCAGGAACTACATATAGAGACCCCAGGAACTACATATAGAGACCCCCAACAACTACATACAGAGATCCCAGCAACTACATAGAACTTAAATAGAACAATGCTATTATTTTTTTTCATTATTGTAGAATTAAAACACCCTGAGAAGGAGAAGTAGAAGAAATGCCACTCGGAAACATCACAGTTTAAATTGGCAGAACAGAAGAATTAAAAACAAAAATCATTAAGTGTGCCTTTAACACATACATGCAGAATGGAATACTACAACATTCTTTGTGTGGAACACAGAGAGGATATTCACAGCAATGTGCAGATTTGGTGTATGGATCTTCTTCTTCATGTACCAAGCCATCTGGATTAGATGATCATGTTTCTCCACAACTTCCTGCCCGCAACTGCTTCTTATAAATTCTCGTTAACTTCTTTCCATACAATGATGTTGAAGTGTTCAGTACCTTCTCTCTGTCCGTTATCTCTTTTTCCTTCTATCTTTCCTGTTGTCACTGTATATTTCAGCTGTGTGGTAAGAACTAAAATTAATATAAGGATCAATGATGGTGTGAGGATAACGGGTTAGGCTGATAGGGTGCTCATGTGGGTGATGGCAGATAACTGGTGGATTGGGTGTTATCTCGGACACACCAGGGCTTTCTCACCCTTTTTCATCTTGTTAACAGAGCAGTTATGAGACATTACCTTTTTTTGTTTGTTTGTATTTGTTTTTTTATTTTTTAACTGGTTTTTTTGTTTTTTTTGGAAGGGGGAGGCCACACACGCACCCACACAATTTTACAGTTTTGATTGACTATATTTGGACTGAGTGGAGGGGGAAGAAGATACTATGTCTGGATATCAGAAATCAGATTTTATTATCTTGAATTTACTACACTATATATATCCTTATTATCACCCGTCAAGGGTTGAATTTGATAATTTGTCTTAAAAAAAAAAGCTGTGTGGATTGTTTTTTTCTAATATAAGTAATTACGAGCTTCCTTTGAGCACTAGGCTCTTTCATGACATCCTCATAACTCTTTGTGTATGTCCACGGTTTACTTAACATCTTCTGTAAAACCACATTTCTGAGGTATCTGGGGATTTTCTTGTTTGTTTACTGACTGTCCATGACTCACTTCCATACAACATGACAGGCTCTATGTAACACTAAAAACGTCTTTCTTTTTTTAATTCACTGACAGAGGCTTTGTCACGTAAAATACTTTTCATTTTATGGAACACTGCTTTTGCTTAACACATTAACTACCGCGAGCCACTCTGACCATCATATGAAACTCACCACTATGGCGGCTGGGTGTGTCAGTCTACAAAACAAATGAAAAATGTAGCAAAATACATTCTGATCTGGTTTGAGATTTTAAGTTACCATCGGAAAACATCGACATCACACAACAGAAATGGAATCCAGTGGAATCTGACTAAACAGCTTGATGATCTGGATTTTGCAGATGACTTGGCTCTTCTGTCCCATAACCATAATCAGATGCAAGAGAAAAGGAAAATTCTCGATGAGAGGTCACAACAAGTGGGCCTGAAAATACACATGGAAAAGTTAAAGATTATGAGAATAAATGCAAGAAATGATAACAAGGTTGAACTTGAAAAAACACCGCTAAAAAATGTAGAATCGTACACATATCTTGGAAGTAATATAGACAAAGTTGGAGGAACAGACAGTGATATCAAAATAAGAATACAAAAAGCAAGAGGAGCTTTCATTGCATTGGGAAACATATGGAGAACAAGAGAAATCAAGTCCAACTCAAAAATAAGAATCTTCAACTCAAATGTGAAGTCAGTCCTATTGTATGGCTCTGAGACATGGAGAACAACAAAAACAACAACCAAAAAGCTACAGACTTTTATAAACGGGTGCTTGCGTAGAATAGAAGGACTGAAATGGTATGACAAAGTCACAAATGTGGAATTGATGACAAGAACCTGACAAGTGCCAGTGGAACAAGAGTTGAGAAGAAGACGCTGGCGATGGATAGGACACACATTGAGGAAACCTGTTGATAGCATTACAAGGCAGTCCTTGTTTTGGAATCCACAGGGAAAGAGAGGCAGAGGTAGACCAAAAAACACATGGAGAAGAGAACTGGAAACAGAGGTGAAAATGATGAGGAAAACATGGAAAGAACTTGAGCGGATGGCACAGGACAGGAAGACTTGGCATGTGTTTGTTGAAGGCCTATGCTCCTTGGGGAGCTAAAGGGTATTGATTGATCGGAAAACTAATTCCCAAAGCCTGGTTGTTGTCAAACACTTGAAAATTGATATTGTATTCATAATTGTCAACGTTTCAGGTTAGTTACCAAATCATGTAAAACTGTTTATCATGGCAACTAGTGATAGGGCCACAAAAAACACTCGTACACCTTGTCTTACTGTGGAACAGGCTAGAAACTTCTTTCAACATTTTATTGATAGATCTAGCGACGATGATGAGAGTGAAAATGGTGTGGCCATTGATTCGAGTAGTGATTTTGATAGTAGTGGTACAATAGTAGTGACGATGCAAGCAGTGATGATAGTGAAAATATTGCAAGTCCTCGGCCAATGGTAAGCCGTAAAATAACATAGACCTCGGTCAGAGTAACAAATGGTGCAGGAAATAATGGCAGCAAGTTAGTAACGGTGAAACAGCAAATAACATTTCGTCCCAACTTGTGAACCAGGTCTGCATGCTAATCTTGAGATTTTTCGGAAGTGGTGTAGGTGTGATTATGTAAGTTACTACTAGTTTATATATTAGTCAATATGTGTATTCTTGGGCTTGTTTTTCTTGTCGCTGGGTATACTACATTTTAATCACCTACAAAAAGGCATTAACTGTCTTAGGAACAAGCAATATGTTGGTAATTTGATAATTTAAAAAATATTTTGAAACTTTTTTGTCTGTCAATCATTTTATATTATTAAGAATATTTACCATACCATGTAAACATACATTGTTTCAGCTTGTAATATTACATTCATTTCTCTTTAAAATGACGTATAATTTATAAAAATATGTAAAAATTAAGAAAATTACAGGTTATTTTATGCATACATTTTCACAGAATAAAATTTAATTACGCCACAGACAGGTATTTGAATGTATTGAATTGCTTCAAAACTCTCCAATTTATTTTGATGCAGCATTCTGGAGAACTATTTTTTCTTCCATATGACCATAACTTCTGTCACTGTGCTGTTTAGGTCTTCTGTCAATATTATGGTAATCAGTTCCTGTGTCTCTTTATATTATAGGACTAATAGCTGCTTTTTCTGTTGCTTGTGGCTATAATTGTCTTCAACATCAGACAACTGGTTAGCAGAGGGTTTTGTAGGTGCTGAAAAACTTTTTCTGGCTCTAGATGTAGAAGGCACAACTGTTTGGTCAATGGGAGCAAAAGATACCCGAGAAGACTTAAGAAAAAAACCAGTCGAGTTTGCTTTGCTTTGCCACCTTCTTTCTCTCTTCAAGAAGCCCCTTGCAGCAATTAAGATCTTTTTCCGCCCACGACGACCGTTGCCTCAATTGGCTGTGTGTGGTGTACCCGGAAACAGGGACCTCCCAGTACTGAGGCACAGTTAAGTCCCCGATGTCGCTTATCGGTGCAGAGTTGAGAGAAATGGCTGAGCGAAATGCAGACAACAACACAAATTGGCTCAGCATCACAATCCCCCCGTGTTGCAGCATGTTGAGAACCCAGCATTGCTTACTAAGCTTGGGGGAATCACATGGGCACCAGACTTAATACTGGCTCTTGACTGGATGGCCGCATGCAGGAGATTTCTACAATGGAGAGATGGCAGGTGGTGGGTATCTGGAAGTGGCTCTGTGCAGGACGTGAGGATTCCTTGGGAGAGCCCAGAACCAGAGCACAGCAAGCTCTGCATAGTTGGAGAGCCCCCCTGGATGACGGGGAATGCACAGTATGCCACCCCACCTATCCCCAACTGCTAACTTAGAACCAGAAGTGGGGTCCTCTGGATGCGTGCCAGTCCAGGATAAAATGCCTGGGAAAGAGACTGGAGCTCAGAACTCCCCAACTCAAAGTTGCAGGATGGCAGAAAAGCCACGGGAAAGACAGGTCTATTTTGAAGTTAATGCAACCATATTTTCAACATATGAGCTCGGACCCGCCTCGGTAAACAAGGTCTGCGCAGAGCAGTGACACCCCAGGCTGCTTGCGAATAGTCTACTACTGGAAACATAAACAGATTAGGGATGAGCCCACTCTCCCGTTGAAGAGGTGCTGAAGTCGTAGATACTGGGCCAGAAGGCGCATCGGAAACCACAGTATCACGCAACTCGCTTTTTTATGGATGAGTACACCGTCAAATAAATCTCATACTGGTGCTCGCCTTGTGGAGCTCCACCAGGCAGGTGCAGTGCCGGGCTCTGAGCCTCGACAGAGCCCACCCTCAGCTACTGGAGGACCCTCTAGACCGTCTTGTGGAGTCAGCAGACGGCGGAGGAGATTTACCGACCGAAACAAAACAGAAAAAGAGAAACCCAGAGTGCCACTTGTCATAATGCACTGGAATGCAGAGGGAGTGAACAGCAAGCAGGCTGGATACAGCAAAATGACGGAGCTGGAAAACATCTTGTATGAGAAGCAAGTCAGTGTTTGCTGTATCCAAGACTCACTTGAAAGCAGATCAAACCTTTAAAATAAGGGGATATCAATGCTTCAGATCCGACAGACAAGATAGACGAAAAAGAGGAGTACTTACTCTTGTAAGGAATAACATTCATGCACACGAAAGAAAAACCTACATTGACGGAGCAGAATATCAGCTGTTGCAGCTAAAGGTGGACAAGATGGAAATAGAACTTTTGAACTATTACTATCCAAACAACAAACCCCTGAGTCTCAGCTCTATACAGGTACTAGCCACCAACTTTATAGCAGTTGGAGACTTTAATAGCCACTCCCAGAGCTGGGGCTATAACCATCTAGATCACAGAGGTGAAGAGGTTGAAACATGGCAAGATGACCACTCCCTAATCCTAGTCAATACTGCCACAGATACTACTACCTTCTACTCCAGAGGATGGCACACAACTTCAACTCCAGATCTTGCCTTCGCCACCCCAGATATAGCTGGACTTATTAGTAGAGAAGTAGGAGACCAACTAGGAGGAAGCGACCATCGCCCAATCTTTCTTACTGTCCAGAGTGTAACTCTCAGTACAGGCCCAGCCATTACAAGATGGAATTACAAAAAAGCCAACTGGGGTTTATTCAGGCATCAGGTGAACACGCTGCTGTCTACCCTCAAGGTGCAGAACAGAGACATTAATGAAGTGGTAAAAGACTTCAACAGATGCATACTACAAGCTGCAAAAGAAACCATTCCCAAAGGATGGCGATGTAACTACATACCATACTGGTCTAGCACACTCCAAGAACGCCAGGAAGATATGGACAGGGCTAGAAAGGACGCAGAGTCTCAGCCTTCACTTGAAACTCACAACAAATGGAAAAAGGCCGTAGCAGAGTTTCAGAGAACAGCTAGAAGAAAAATGGAAAAGCTGGAGAACTAAAACGGCATCGCTGAACCTTGAGAAAGACGGCAAGAAACTTTGGAGATTAGTCAAGTCTCTAAATGAAGAGCGTTCCTCGCCTACGCAGACTATCACATTGGATGAAGGTGGCAAACTTCTCAGAGGAAAACAAGCTGCAGACCTGTTTGCTAGAAGATACAGTTCAGAAAGCAACTTATCCATTAACACAGACCATCAGAGAGAGATAAGAAAAGAAATACTGGCAACCATGGGACAGACAGATGCTCCTGCCCCAATGAGGGAACCCATCACACTAGGAGAACTACAGAACGCTATTTCCAAGCTTAAGTTCCAAAAGTCACCCGGCCCAGACAAAATCAGCAACGAAATGCTAGTAAATCTGAGCTCAGCAACAAAGACAAAACTGCTTGAGATATTCAACCACAGCTGGTTGAAAGGAACGGTACCCCAAGTATGGAGAGAAGCCATCACAATACCCATACTAAAGAAAGGGAAATGTAAGACCGAGGCTGCAAGTTACCGGCCAATCAGTCTCACAAGCTGTGTTGGGAAGACTATGGAGCGAATAGTCAACCACAGATTGAAATGGTATTTAGAGTCTGAGCAGATCCTGGTGCCGGAACAAGCTGGATTTAGAGAATGCTACAGTATAGAAGACCAAGTTACTTACTTGTCTCAAGCAGTAGAAGATGCCTTCCAGGAGAAGAAAAAGGTCCTAACGATCTGGGTCGACTTCAAGCAGGCCTTTGACAAGGTGTGGAAAGATGGCCTTACTGCAAAACTTAGGAGAAGTGGAATCCAAGGCAACATGATAAAATGGATCCAGTCATACTTACACAACAGGAGAACTAGAGTCACTCTTGATGGTCTGCAGAGCAGAAAGGGTTGCTCTATCAGGGGGTACCTCAAGGAGGAGTAATTTCCCCAACACTCTTCCTTGTTTACATCAATGACCTGGTGAAAGATAACCCCGCTGGAGTGAAAGCTGCCTTATATGCAGATGACCTAGTACTCTGGTGCGCTGATGAAAATGTCACCACAGCAAATTATAGAATGCAGCGGGCAGCAGACACGCTAGTGTCATGGGCAGAGAAATGGCTTATCACAATAAACACAGACAAAACCTCCACAACACTGTTCTCCCTCGCCCCCAAGGACAAAGCAGCTAACATACACCTAGGGATAACCATGATCAAGGAAGAAAACTACCCCACCTATCTTGGGATGACATTTGACCAAAGGCTTACATGGAATAAGCATATTGAAAATGCAGAGGGAAAGGCCCGAAGACGACTAGGCATACTCAGAAAATTAGCAGGTACCAACTGGGGAGCAAATGAACGAACTCTAAAGAAGATTTATAATGGAGTAATAAGACCACACTTAGAGTTTGGCTCAGCAGCATGGTCATCAGCTGCTAACTCACATCTGCAGTCTTTGGACAAGGTGCAAAATCAAGCTCTCAGGTTCATTACAGGAGCCATGAAAACTACACCAATATCAGAGATGCAGAAAGCTGCTGGATTACAGACATTGTCCTATAAAAGAGACACAAAAAGCATGATCCAGATGGAAAAGTACAACAGTATGCCAACGCACCCTATGAAGGCAAGACTAGATGATCTGGCTTTGGGACGTCTAAAACGTAGCAGATTTGTGCATCGGGGAAAAAGACTTAAAAGATAGCATCAAGAAGACCTGTCCATGAAGACAACACCACTGAAGCCCACCCTATACCCTGTACCATGGGAACAGGCCAGCAGTGCCTTCCAAATTAATACATCAGTCAGTGGTCTCACAAGTGGATGTGAGTATAATGATCTGCAAAAACGAACTGCTACATTGAGTATGATCCAAGAAAGCTATCCGGATCAATCATGGATACATGCCTTTACAGATGGATCACCAACAAATGCTGTTAAGAATGGAGGCGCTGGTATCTTTATCTCATATCCTGACAACCACTATGAGACTAGGCATATTTCCACTGGTAAATTCTGTTCCAACTATACAGCTGAGGTTCAAGCTCTAGAGCAAGCTGCAAATATGCTTTATAACATCAACTCTGACTGCCACCAGGTAGTCATCCTCACAGATGCACTGTCTGTCCTGCAAGCTCTCAAGGGTGGTAAACTCCCGCATCTGAGAAATGAACTAAACAAGGTAGCTGCCAAAAAGAGAACCATACTTCAGTGGGTACCATCTCATTGTGGTGTACCCGGAAATGAAAAGGCAGATAAACTTGCAAAAAAGGGAGGAGAATGCGAACAAGAAGATAATGAAATCACATACACTGAGAAAAAGAGAGCTATCCAGACTATCAGAAGAGAACAGAATCAACCCAACGACGACTACCACATTCTTGACCGGCAGGGACAGATAACCATTTTTCGCCTCAGGACAGGGCACAGCAAACTGAATAAACACATGCACAAGCTACAATTGTCTGCTTCACCACTGTGCACATGTGGATTAAACGAACAAACTGCTGAGCAAGTTCTACAGGATTGTCCTCTGTATGACCAGTTAAAGGCCAATCACCTGTTTGCTTTAAATCATGATTACGCGAACTACAAGAGAGAAAACCGGACTGATTCTAAAGGCGACGAACTGGAACGGACTACGGACTACGACTTATGGAACTTGGAACACAAGAAGTATAAATGGGAAGGAAGAGGAGCTGGTGGAAGAGATGAGGAAAGCAAAACTAGAAATCCTGGCTATAACGGAAACGAAGAAAAAAGGACAAGGAGTCATGGATCTCGATGGCAACACGTTGCTCTACAGTGGTGTACCCATATCTGAAAGAGCTAAAGGGGGCGTGGGTTGCATTGTGGCCCAAAATCAAAAAGATAGTATCAAGGGATGGAACTTTGTCTCGGAGCGCATTATGGTTGTAAAACTAAAAGAAGGAGAAACCATAGTCAACCTGGTCATAGTGTATGGGCCAAATGAGGATGAGAGAGCAGAGGTCAAGGAGGAATTCTTTGAACTGCTTCAAAGGACAGTGGATGACTGCCTAGATGAAGTTATTATGCTCGGAGATTTTAATGCCAGAGTTGGAAATGACCATGCTAGATGGGGTGGAGTTATCGGAAGATATGGAGAAGATACTCTCAATGACAATGGAAAGCGACTCCTTAGATTCTGCAGTGAGCAGAATCTGATCATTACAAACACAAAGTTCCCCCATAAGCGCATACATGCATACACTAGATGTGAACCAACCAAGAATGAGAAGTCAGTGATCGACTATGCCATTGTTCGGAGAAGCTCATTCAGATATGTCCGAGATGCAAGAGTCTGGAGGGGGCCAGAGATTGGAAGTGATCACTACCTGCTAACAATCAAACAAACAACTGAAAGAGTTGCTCAGCCTAGGAACTGCCCAACATCACGCAAGAAACCAAGTAAACGAGCAGGAGAAATGAGCATTAGGACCTACAAGCTGAGAGAGAGCCAGAAATTAAGACCAGATATCAGGGGCTTATTGCTACAGCAGTGAGCAACACAGAAGAACGACCTGATGACTTGGAAACCCTCTGGAATAAATTCAAGGATATCATAAAGACAGCTGCTGCAGAAGCATGCGGTGAAGTCCGACTTGGGAACCAGAGAAAGAGGACACCTTGGTGGACAGAGGAAGTCAAAGAGAAAATAAGAGAGAAGAAAATGGCATGGAAACAATACTTAGGAGCTAAAAACACAACAGGACAAATGGAAAAATATAGAGAATATGTGACACTCAGAACAGAAGCAAAGAACAAAGTGCTAGCAGCAAAACAGAAGTCCTGGGAAGAATTTGGAGAAAAGCTAGAAAAAGATGCACAAGAAAACCAGAAATTGTTCTATAAGACCCTAAAGAACATGAGGAAAGAAAAAAACAATGCCCTCTCAAATTTATAAAGGACAAGCAAGGCAAATTGCTTACTGCCCCGAAGGAAGTAATGGAAAGATGGAAAGAATATTTCTCAGAACTCCTGGATGGTGAGCATGGTGAAGCATCAGAAATGATAACCACTAGCACAGAAGAGAAAACCAATGATGGTGAAGATGACATAAAGATGGAAGAACTGAGGGCAGCACTAGAGAAAATCAAGATGGGCAAAGCAGCAGGGCATGATGGTATAACACCAGAAATGGTTAAGTACATGGGAGCATCAGGCGACCTATTACTCCTAAAGGTCCTACAGGCAGCATGGTGCAACAAGACCATACCAAAGGATTGGGAGATTGCCATCATAACACCAATTTTCAAAAAGGGTGACAATCGACAATGTGGAAACCATAGAGGCATATCCCTTCTCAGTGTCCCTGGTAAAATCTACTCTAGAATCCTAGAGCAGAGACTCCGACGCCTAGCTGAGCCACAATTGGATGAGGTCCAGTGCGGATTCCGAGCAAACCGAAGTACTCAAGACCTAATCTTCACACTCAGACAGCTGAGTGAAAAGGCCCTTGAGTATAAGAGTGAGATCCATCTTTGTTTCATAGATCTGGAAAAGGCGTTTGACAGGGTCCCCTGGAGCAAACTTTGGGACTGTTTGGCAAGGAAGAATATTCCAGCACCTCTGATTCATGCTATACAGAGCTTCTACAAGTCTTGCAGAAATTATGTGAGGACGGCAAACCATAAGTCAGAAGAGTTCAGGACCACCACTGGTGTAAGACAAGGTGATATCCTATCACCTTACCTCTTCATACTCCTTATGGACGATGTCATCAAGGCATGCAAGGAGAGAACAAGAAAGTATTCAGTGGGGTACTGGAAGATGAGACAGGTCTATATTTCGGAGCTGGCATTTGCTGATGATGTTGCCCTGATTGCTAAATCAGAGGCACATCTCCAATCCAACCTGCAAGTCTGGAAGGAAGAGCTGGAGAAGAGAGGGATGGTCATAAGCAGCTCTAAAACAAAATCCATGGTGATATCACGAGAAGAAAGAAAACATCAGATTAAGTTGGGAGAACAGGTCCTGGAGCAGGTCGACCACTTTAAATATCTCGGAGCTATTATAGACTGAAAGGGAGGCATCAAAGAAGAGTTGGCCACTCGAAAAGCAGCGGCTGGGAGACTTTTTTCAGGCCATAAATCGTGGATTCCTCAGCAAGAAAGAGGTTGGTAAGAAAACAAAGATGGCTGTATACCGCTCCACCTATGTCCCAGTCTTGACATATGGATGCGAGTCGTGGGCAATGACTACAACCCACAAAAGCCAGATCCAAACCTCAGAAATGAGGTATCTGAGGAAAGTGGTTGAAGTGACAAGAAGAGACATGGTCCGCAACCAGACGATCCGTCAAGGCCTAAAATCCCATCCGCTGCAGACCCAAATAGAACAGTCCCAACTAAGATGGTTTGGCCATGTCTGCAGAATGGGAGAAGATCGGCTACCACGACAAGCATGGGAAACAAAGAGCCAGGGATCCAGACCTCCAGGACGACCCAGAGTCCGCTGGGAGGACAACATTAGACAATCTTTGAAGGACCGAGGACTAGAATGGAACCAGGCCAGGAAGAAGACAGCTGATAGAATGGTCTCGCGCTCTCTCTTCCAAACCTCTACACCTCACGGTAGAAGGGGAACGACTAAGTAAGTAAGTAATGACCAGTTAAGAAAGTTATACTGGCCCAATGACTCAACACTAAACTCAAAGCTATATGGAGCTAAAGAGGAACTTCAAACAACAGTCAAATTCATCACGAGAGCTCGTCTGACGGTGTAAACATCAAAGATGCGATCGCAAGAAGAAGATCTTTTTCTATGTTAACGATTACTATAGAAGTTCATTCTATTTTGGGGTCATTCTTCATTATGCTAGAAGTGACAATGTTTCTTGGTCATCCAATTACCCTGAATGCACTTGATGAGCATGTCAAAGTTATTTTCCAGCCTCCAATGGAGTTTAGTGCTAAGTGTTAGAACAAAATTTTAAAGTGTATAAGTCATATGGCATAAAATAAAAACAGCGTGATTTCAAATTAGCACGAATCAAACAGCATAAGACTGGGGGGTTTGATGTATAACCCTTTCTATTGAAATTCCTATAATATGTATAGTATTATTTGTGCCTTTGCATTCTACAAATCCTCACTGTTCCTATCAATTTCTGGTTTTATTTTACTTCTCATGATAATTCTTAATAGTGTTTATTCACATGACTCAGACCAAATAAATGTGCTGTGGTCTCCCCATTTCATGGCTCCATGTTTCTTTGGCAAAGCTATGACTATGGATTTTAGTCGATCATCAGGTATGCATTCTATTTCTCAATATCCTTTAAAAATAAATGCAAGAAAATATAAAAAAGCCATCAAGGAAAAATAAACTCTCAGCATACCTGGACACCACCTCTGGAGCCATCCAACACAGTGTTCCTATCTGAGAGTCTCTGGTACTTCTCTCTGCATTGAGTTGAGCACAGAAACCAAAGTCAGTCAACTTGATAGCTCCATTCAAGCCTACAAGAATATTATCACTCTTGATGTCTCTATGGATGATACCTCTTCTATGGAGGAACTCAAGTGCCTTCAGACACTCTCTGCACACAGCAGCAATCTGTCTTTCATTCAGAACAAAACTTGCTACCACATTTGTAAGCGGACCACCATCTAAATACTGGAAAAATGAAAGTTATGAAACATTAAAAGAAAGTGAGAAATAACAAGGTTGGTCATCTGGTTTGAATGCTAAGAAAGTCAAGCCTGTTTAACCATTTTTGTATAGTAGGTCATTAAAGTTTATGATAGAGACATCAAAGGAAAAGATAAGCTGAATAAGTAAGTGAAATATGCAAGCAATCTTCTTCTTTGATCCTTATTCACAGACTGTCAAAGCAGTCAGTGGCCATTATGCCTGGTGGCATCTTGTAGGGCAGCAAAAAATTGCTTCCACTTTGCTCAGTTGGCAGCCATTCTTCGTGCAGTGCCCCAGCTCTAGTTCATTCTTTGCATCTCGACCTCCACAGTTATTCACCAAGTTGCTTTTGGTCGACCTCTCTTTCGCTTTCCTTGAGGGGTCCATAGCATAGCTATTCTTGTGATGGCATGCGAGCAATCACTACAAGTATTCACCTCAAAAGGAGAGCAAGGAATAGTAACATAGTATTCTACCACTTTAAAGAAGAAAACAGAAATAGGAATGGCCAAAACTACTTTCAACAACATGATACATAACTAACATCTAAACAATTAACTCACAAATTCAAACTAAGAATCATCAAATGATATATATTCTTCATTATTGTATGGTGTAGAAACATGGACGATGAACTAGCAACTGGAAGAAAGAATTGAGGCCTTTGAAATGTAAGTATATAGGAGAATGGAAATAAAGAGGTCCTAGAAAACTTAGAAATGAAAAGAGAATTAATGAAGGAGGTCATTAGCTAAAATATTTTGGCTATGTAAAAAGACATGCCACCTTACTGAAGACCATAATAGAAGGAAGAGTTTAAAGCAAATATGTATCATGAAGATAACACCATAAGTCCGTAGATAACATCAAAACAGAAAACGTTGAAGATCCTTCACTGTGCCAATGGCTGCTGATGATGGTGATTCTTCCAGTTAGATAAATTATCTACTTTGAATGTAATAGGTAACCATTGATGAAAATGAATTAGCCTAAAATCTCACAGCCAACTTCTACAACAAAAATTGCAAAGTCTTTAACTCTTTGACTCCACAGCAACGCTCTGAGCGTTGCAAAATTCAACACGCCGTGCCCCAGCAACGCTCAGAGCGTGGTTTTTAGTTTATCACGAATAAACCCTAAAAATCGTCCGCTTAATGCAGTTCATATATTAAAACTCGTAGAATGACTTCCGCTACCATTTAAACAACTAATTTGACTTTAGTTAATCAGCACATGTGCGTGTTTTGATGTTATTATCACAATTTTTGTGAAGATTCGCGTGTTTACGTTTTTCGTTGTTTTTGCTAGAGAAATATGTCACGCTTTATATTTACATTTTCTAAGTCTCCTAAGCAAATAATTGTGTCAAACTACTTTGAAACATTGCTGACATTGATGATGATTGTTTGGTAGTCACAGTTTGTTGTCAAAATACGGAATATATGCAGAAAAGCTAGACACACTAGATTTAGTTGATGAGTGGGTGTAGTCATATTCTGGCCGATCAAAAAGCAACAAAACTAGACCTACCGTAACATCTAATCACTAGTTCTTGGTAGAAGATGAAGCTAGGGATACTATTAAAACATTAAACAAGAGTAAAAAAGTATTTATATGACGTTATTCTTATTTATTTGTTTGAAAATTACGTAATGCACGGTTGCATAATTTATTTTTTTCTTACAAAGAACCACGGACAAACTGGTGCGAATAACACTAAATATACTAATTTTGGCCATAAGCATGTTTTTTTTACTTTGTATATGAATTAACTTGACGTTTGAAGACTAAAAAGAAAGTTTTATTGTCTACGACAGTAATTTGTCTTTGGTAAGATCGTATTCTACAGTCAACTTTTTAGCGTTTTTCAATTTTACATGCAAAATGATTAAATTATACCGAACATACTTGTGTTAATACTACCACAGACATTATATATTTGAATTCTCTATCCATTTCCCTACAGTTTGGTATATAATAAGTACATGTTCAAAGGAAAATTCACAAACAAATTTAGACTGAAAGATGAACACTTCACTCTATAAAATTCTGCCCACAAAAAAAGTCTGGCACAGCGTGCAAAATAACTCTGGAATGAAAGAGTTAAGGAGCGCTCAATCTGACTGCACTGTCACTAGATTTTTCAGGTGACATCTTAATTTGCAAGTTGTTTATCAAGTTTCTTTATGTGAATTGATTATTTTACACATTACTGTATTTCTATTCTGCTGGTTTCTGCTAGTTTTTTTGTTGTTGATTGTCTGTATAATGAAATTAATCTACAAGCATTCACCTCTTCTTTTCTTTTCTTCCTTTCCCTTATATAGCTGTGGAAAAACAGTGTCATGTTCACAAGACTGTGTCATCATTTTAAAAAAAAGACCCAACAATTAAAAACTAAGTAAATAAAAAACAACTGATTATAAATACATAAGTTGTCTTAGTGTTACAGGTAAGTGGATACTGTTTAACCAATAATATAGTTTTACAGTGAAAACTGGCAATACAAAATATAAATAAATAAAAAAATATAATCTAAGAATTACAACTTCAATTAAAATACATTTGAAACAATTTTGTTTAATTAAAATAATGAAAAACATTCACCTCCATGACCACCCACAACTCATTTCTGACGCAGTAGCAGTCCAGGAAGTTAACAATGTTCTCATGTTTGTTCAGCTTCATGATTTGAATCTCTTGAATAACGAGATCTTTTCGTGGCTGGTGGTTGAGATCCATCATTTTTATTGCCACTAACTGGCCAGAGCCCTTGCATTTAGCCAAACGCACTGTACCTGATGCACTGGAAAAAAAAAATTTGAAAATAAAATTACTGAAAAAAAAAAAAAACATGTGAAGAATGATATAAAACAGTCAGTATAACATGCATGGCAATCATAAAAAGCCTCTATGCCAACTTTACGTGTAGTGTTGGGCAGAGCAACCTAACCTTCGAGGTGAAGACAGGAGTACGACAGGGATGCACCTTATCAACCACTCTTTTTTTAACAGTCATAGACTGGGTGATGCGCCAGACAACAGAGGGCAGTCCAAGAGGAATAAGATGGACTACATTTTCTACATTGGAAGATCTGGAATATGCAGATGACATTGCACTGCTGGCACATTCACATCAACACATCCAGGAAAAAACGGATAGACTTAATAAATTTAGCCAGCAGGTGGGCTTGAACATCAATTTAAAGAAGTCTGAGGTCATGACGCTCAATGTGAGCAACCCTGAGCCCATATCAGTAAGGAATCAGCAATTGGTACAGACAGATACCTTCACATACCTAGGAAGCATAGTAACACCAGACGGTGGGGCAGGCAAAGACATCAACATCAGAATGAATAAGGCAAGAACAGCCTTCTTTAGCCTAAATAACATCTGGAAGTCCTCCCAATACAGCACAAGCACAAAATTAAGATTATACCAGAGCTGCATGCTTTCTGTGCTTCTCTATGGTGCGGAATGCTGGAGAGTCACAGAGAAGGAAATGTCAAAATTGTCCTCTTTTCACACAACATGCCTAAGAAAAATTCACCGCATTTTTTTGGGTTAAGGATCGAAGAAGAAGAAGATAACACGCATATTTAAAAGAACCCTCTGAAATAAAAACACCAAGAAAAATTTTGACAAAGTAAATGAATAAAACATCCATTACTGCACTACTGACATATCTTCTCTACAAAAAGACCAATTATTGTTCAGTGCACTATTAACAGTAAAACAGCACCAAGAAATACCATGCGGACATTACCAACATGTTAGTATTCTGTATATAAAGAGCAGATACTTGAGAACAACAGCATGATTCAGGAATTATGGGCACAGCTGCACCATCTGGTATAATCATCATTTTTCTTTGCACTCATTACTGAGCATGGAGCCACTAATGCAGCTGGTCACCTTGCAGGAAGCCTGCACCAAACAGTCACAAGCTCTCTAGCAGGAATGATTTCAGTGGAAAATTGTTTTATATGATGAAGTTGCCTTATACCTGAGGGTGTAGTAGATATATTCTTTCTTTGTTTCAACAGAGAACACCACAAATTATTTAGGGCCACTATCTGGTATTCAGTGGATAATTGTACACTAAAAATCCGAAAATCTGGACTGCTCTGAGATTTTGACGGTCCGGATTTTCCAGATTCTCCGGCAGTACTTTTAAAATTCAAATTTAAGGAAGAATAAAGAAGAGACGAACAGGCAAGTATTGTTGGTTTATTCATTAACAAACACAGAATGCTTCATTTATCAAAATGAGTATATTTACTTATTCATTTCCGCAACTTCTGTTGTGTCTGCTGCACTGCTTGTGGATGGAACACTCACAGTTTCTACTGCATCTGCTGCACTGCTTGTCAATGGAACACTGGTTTGATCGGCAGATGCTTCTATTGTTTCTTTTAAATACTTTTGTATATTACCTTGTTTACTACTTTGTAATTTCTTTGTGTTAAGATTATTCTGCATCATGTGCACATGCATGACATCTTGAAGACTAAAGCTATGGTTCTGTTCCACAAATTTAATAATTGTGTCCATTCACTTTCCTGCACAGACCAAGATATCTTTTCTTTTTCAACTTTGTCATCTTCTTCACCAGATTCTTCTGAATAATTCTCTTCTATCTTATTAGGAGTTGTAATGTTTTCAATGATTTCTTGACCAGTGCAAGTGGCTGCAACTGTAACATCATCTTCAGTGTGTATAAACTCTTCTATGTCATCTTCATTACATTTGCATAGAGAATCTACGATTTTTCAGTTCTTCAGATGCCCTGTGCTTTATGAGGAGTTCTTCAAAATCTCTGTCTCGATCTGCGAATACTACGTTTGGCCATAATTTTGCCATGCTCTTAAAAGAGTTACAGGCTTGACTGCATTTCATGCAGTCATGAATGAAAATATTGCATCTTTGATTGTAAAACTGCATTGAAATTCTGTAGGGTCGGCATCCTTATTCAACATTTTCATCATAAAATCATTTTTATAATGACATTTAATGACTCTTTGATCCATGGGTTGAATCAGTTATGTTATATTTCGTGGCAAGTTACATGCAAAAATATTCCCCACAATCAGACACTAATGTTGATTTTTAAAAGTTGGAGTTTTCAAAAAGTCTGGATTTCTGGAATACAGATTTTTGGACTTTTACTGTACAGCAAGTTAAGGTACAAAGATCACGTAAGAAGCAATAGGGTTCAAACTGAAGAAAACGTAAGAAGCAATAGAGGATAAAATCATCGTGAGGTTTCTGTATTACCTGAATAATAATCTACTAGGTTTGCTCACGTTTTCTTGATCATCAGTGAAAGTTGTCTTTCATTTACTGCTTAGACATGCAAAGCACTGCAGAGAGGGCTCAACACCTACTTTCAAATAGGAGCATGGTGTCACCACTGAAGGTGACAAGAATGCTGGAAGCACTTTTATGTACTCTCGTAATGGTGTTTTATGTAGGGATTTGTTTTACATGATAAGGTTGCTAGCCTCATGCACCTCATCTTGGTCATCACTTAAGACATGTCTGGTGACAGCAGTAGTCCTCTTCCTACATCATGTCCTTGGGAGATCATGAGAAATCAGATAGGGCATTCTTGTCTAAAGCAGTGCATTTTACTGTGACCTGCAGCGAAGTCATCTTGTGCACAATCTAGGATCTAGTACTAGTACAAACCCGTGATCCATCTTGCCCTGAACATACACTTTTCCTGACACTTCATTTAGATGCTAAATTTTCATCCTTCTGACTTCACAGAACTCATCCTCATAAGGTGTTCAAACATTATTATGCTTTGTCTTTCTTTTTATGCATTGACTGGTGCTATTCAAATTATCTCCTTGATCTTCTCATTATTTCACCAGGTTTTTTCATTTTATGTTCTTAGACATCTCATGTTCGCAAGCACTGTACATTCTTTATTGTTCTTTGCTCAATATCCAGATCTGGCACTCGCAACATATTGCTGTCATAAATACCACATTTATTAGTTGTTTCGACTGAATTATTTCCACTTAAATTATTAATTTAAGAATTAGTTCCCACTGAAAGGTTAACCATTTAAACAATTTTTTTTTTTTCAAATGTGACCTTATGTCCCAATCTCTCATTTAAATTTATAACATTACTAGCAAAATTTATAACATTATATATATTCATATTATAACTTAACAATGAGAACAACACTTGCTAAGACTGTACTTAGTCAACTTACCCTGCACCAAGTGTTTGTTTAATATCGTATTTGTCATTAGCATTGCCAGGGTTGGCCAATCTTCCTAAAACAAAGGAAACTTCCATTAACGACAAGCATCTGGCAATTACATAAAAATAAGGAAACAGAATAAGTTTACATTCTTTTTTTTTTATGTTTCTCATCATCGTATAGTTTTGTAGTACCTATATGTAATTTTGGTCTTTGTCACCTGTTTGTGGCTGACGAAGGGTAAAACCCGAAACGTCCCTTGTCTCATGTGAACTGTTATTAGTAAAACTGATTCAATACCGTTTTATTAGTTTATAAACTTATATTCCTTACCAGTTTTACTGCAGCCCCTTAATTTATTTACTTATACTATACTACAATTATTGCTGCTACCCTGTTTCCGTTTCGTGACTACTATATTTTGTGTGCATCTCTTGTTTCATATTTTTACGGTTTTCTTGTATTGTTATTTACTTTTTCCATCTGCTTGTATCGCCCATTTTTTGTATGTTTTTCATCATCGTATAGTTTTGTAGTACCTATATGTAATTTTGGTCTTTGTCACCTAATTATTGCTGCTACCCTGTTTCCGTTTCATGACTACTATATTTTGTGTGCATCTCTTGTTTCATATTTTTACGGTTTTCTTGTATTGTTATTTACTTTTTCCATCTGCTTGTATCGCCCATTTTTTGTATGTTTCTCATCATCGTATAGTTTTGTAGTACCTATATGTAATTTTGGTCTTTGTCACCTGTTTGTGGCTGACGAAGGGTAAAACCCGAAACGTCCCTTGTCTCATGTGAACTGTTATTAGTAAAACTGATTCAATACCGTTTTATTAGTTTATAAACTTACATTCTGATCATCATCACTATCACCCTTTAGCTCCCCAAGGAGCATAGGCCTTCAGCAAACACAAGCAACCTAAGTGCATTCTACTTCCAATATTTCTTCCCTACAACTACCGGACATTACTCAGTTTTGTTAAGTTTCCTTACTCACTTTTGTTAAGTTTTCTTACTCACTTTTGTTAAGTTTCCTTTCTCAGTTTTGTCAAGTTTCCTGCTCTATCTGCTGGAAATAGACTCATTCATTATTGTCATTAACTGCCATACCAGATGGTGTAGGTGATCTATAGCTCTACAGTCTTCTGTCTGTGGTGTTGCATACAAATTCTGTTGGTGACTTCCTCATACAGTATGTTCTATATCCCTGTATCTTTTTTCCTCAATCTTTCTGTTATAAATTCAGATGATCAGAACATGTACTATAAATTCAGGACATCTTCTCCTGATCTTTGTAATGATTTGGGTCTTCTCCTCAGCTCACCATAGGACATCATCATTAAATTACTTAACTATCCATGGTATTTTATATCATCCTTCAAAGAAACTATATCTCAGAGCATTCAATAAGCTGTGCATTGATTTATTCACTGTGTATGCTGCATTTCCATAAAAAATTACTGGTTCAATGCACCACTTGTGAATCTTTTTCTTACTTTCACTGATAATGATTTATTACGTTTCTCATTTTATTTCTGAATAGCATTTTTCAGTTATTAGTGTGTCTACATTATTTCAATTTTTATGCGAACACCCAAAACCCGAAATATTCAGAAAATCGGAAGACTTTGGGGCTACTCTTTGATCACACTTTGGGGCTATTTTCTGACACATTTATGGCAATGTGGGCTATTTTGGGCTACTGTTTGAACGTGACTTGAGCGACATCTGAAAACCCAAAAAATGTGGTTTCCAAAAGAAAGGTGTCCCTGCAGATTTCAGATAAAAGGATACAGACTGCATTTATTTCACAAAATATTTTGAACTTGTTGAAGGCTTATGCTCCACATGATGTTGAAGGGCGATGAATGAATGCTTCGTAGGGGGTGCCAGGAAGGTCCTGGGCTCGATTCTCCGGTAAGTCACTCACGTCTGTTGTTTTTCTGTTGTCTAGTTTTCTACTTCTTTATTTCTCCCGAGTGCCTGAACACATACCTTTGTGTGTATGTGTAAGTTTATTAATATTTCTTATGTTAATAAATTTACATATAGTAGTTTTGTGCAAAACATTGTTTCTCAGACTTTCAACATAGTCCTTCTGCCATCTCTACTTTTTTTTTGTTTTTTTGTTCTAAACATAAATAATTAAATTGACGGATTCTGATTACACTCAGAAAGATAATTTTAAAATAATGTCACCAGCACATTTGTAAGGTATATTCATTTATCAAAAGCGCACATTGCTCAAACAGAACAGAATTAATGCTAAAAAAAAACATTTAAAAAAAATACATATATAAACTTTACGAAAAACAGAACAACAATAATAATAATCAAGTACGAGTGATCATGCTCTTCACAACTTCAAGCTCTCATATTCTGTATTCTTTTTTTTGGTGACATCTCCAGTGATGTTTGTCAATATTTAACGTCTTCTATCTTTGTCATTATATATCTTTCTTTCAATCATTTTTCCAGTTGTAATTATACATTTTAACTTCCTCATCTCAGGATAGGAGACTGTCATCTTCTGATCTTTCACTGCAAACAATCTTGGAGGATGAAAATACTAAAACACTAAAGAAAAAGAATGCACAACAAAACTGATTCAACTTACGTATTGCTGCATTGATTTCAGCATCAGTTTGAGTTTTCTCAAGTTCTCGTCGTATTACACGAATATTTCCATCTACGTCATCAGTTAAGTCAGTGCCATCACTAATATCTGCTGAAGGCTTATCATTACAGAATCAAGACAAAAGTTAAAATCCTGATATGTAATAAATCAGTTACTGCAATGTAATGAAGGACACCAATGATCAATAACAGAAACTGGCTGACCTATAATGATCTTCTTCTTCAAGTACCACGCCTAGTGGCGTAGAAGATCATGTCTCTCCACAACTTCCTGTCTCCGGTACAATTTATCAATTCTGCTGTTGACTTCTTTCCATGCCACAATGTCAAACTGTCCAGTATTTGCTCTCTTTGTCTTCCCCTACCTCTTTTTCCTTCAATCTTACGTGTTGTTACAATATATTCCAACTTTTCTCTTCTCATAACATGCCCAAAAAAAGTGGATTGCTTCTTTCTAACTTGTGAAATAAGTTTCCTTTGTGCACTGGCCTCTTTCCTCATTACTCCTTTTGGCTGTCCTATGATGATACAGACTATAAAATTTAGTACGGCTGAAAAGTCACTGCCTATTTTTTTTTTTTTCACTCCTAGCAAACTAATTTACACAAAACAAACATCAAAATTAATGGCTACTTTATTATGCTATGTCACATCAAGATTAAAGCTCAACAAGAGATACAGTCTACTCAACATATGAATTCATAGCGGGCAGACATTTTTGCTCTCTCTTGCATCATCAGTTTATTGGCTATTTTAGATGTTTATTTTATTTCTGGAAATAACAAAATTAAACTTATTAGTCAAATGGTCAATCACTGCTCTTAGTTTTAACATTTGTTTCATGTCCATCCAATAGATGCAGGTCAGGATATAAGAATTTCAAAATAATAAGTGGCTTTTCAATCACCCTGTAGTTTAATTTATCTCAGATTTTCACATGCTCATAATGTAATTAAAAAAGATAACTTCCTGGAACTACACACCCCCCCCCTCGCCGCCCCCCCCCCCCCCCCCCCCCCCCCCCCCCCCCGCCCGCCCCCCCCCCCCCCCCCCCCCCCCCCCCCAACAAACTAAATTCTGATCTATGAAATCACGAAAACTGAATTCTTTTTAAAATGACTCCTTATAAGTCTGGGTTATGCAATGACTGGAACCAGTTAACAGCAGTTCTCCTTACACATATTTCTAAAAATTAAAATTAAAAAATATACTAACACTTAACAGTTCATTTCCCATAACTATCAACCTGTACAGGATTCCCATACAACATACAGGAAAGTGACACTTTTAGCTGTGTAAGCCCATACAAAGTTGATCTAAGGATTCTTTCTCTCAACAACAACAAATAAACAAACAAATTGCTAATCTGTGTTTTATTTAAATCCATTTTTTTTAAATCCCAGGATTTCTTGGCATACATTTTTTAAATGAGATCTGTCCCAGCAACCATTCAAATCCTTTTATACCTAACGATTTTGCCAGTAAGTTTGAATTCTCTCATAAACATATTTGGCAAGACAAGAAACATTTTTATTGTTGTCTGTCATCAACCACACTTGCGACTACTCCTAGATACTACTTTAAAAAAAAAGTAAGTATTAGATATTGTGTTCATAATTTGGTTAAATATTGTTTGCTGTTGGCTGTTTGTTTTGCTTTGTTGTAATTTTCTATCGCTCTCTTCGCCTTTTCAGTTATATTTTCCCTTTTTATATATGTACAATAAATTATGTCATAATATAAAAAAAAGTTTGTTTGGATAAACTTTCATGTTTATAGAGTCAATCCGGTTAAAGTGAGAACAGTGGGTTCTTTGATATACAAATAAATTGCTGATGTTGATAGGGTTAGGATTACGGTTAGTGTTTAGTTTAGAATTCCTAAACCTAACCCTAACCTTTTTTTACTGCATCTCTGGATTTTTTTTAAGGCCGTTTCAAACAGATGGCCCACTGTCCTTCATTTCAACTGTAAATATATACAATACTTTACACCAGCTGTCGAGATTTGCTACTTTATATTTCAATAAAACAGAGATCTATTACCACTAGTCTACGAACTTTTTAATAATACAACTTAAAGTCTTCCTATGTCTTTTTCTTCATCCCCTTCATGTCTGTCTCCATTTCTCTTTCCCATGTGTTCTTTGGTTTTCCTCTACCTCTTACTTTTGGAATTTCAGAACAGGGACCATCTGGTAATGCCATCAACAGGTTTTCTCAACGTGTGTCCGATCCATCTTCAGCTTCTTCTCTTCTCATTTCTTGTTCCACTGGCACTTGTCTAGTTCTTGTCATTAGTTCCACATTAGTGATCTTGTCATTAGTTCCCTTATTAGTGATCTTGTCATTAGTTCCCTTATTAGTGATCTTGTCATTAGTTCCACATTAGTGATCTTGTTATTAGTTCCACATTAGTGATCTTGTTATTAGTTCCCTTATTAGTGATCTTGTCATTAGTTCCACATTAGTGATCTTGTTATTAGTTCCACATTAGTGATCTTGTCATTAGTTCCCTTATTAGTGATCTTATCATACCACTTCAATCCTTCAGCTCTATACAATAGGACTGACTTGACATTAAAACAAACATACAAAGTTCCTTACCGATGCAAAATACATAAATTTTGCCATGGATGGTCGGCGCTTGGTGGCAGTAAAGTAAGTTCTCAGTGTGCTTATAACAGCTTCAGGATCTTCCATCTGTTCTTGTTTTCTGTAAGCAAATTGAAAATGTAAAAAGTTGACATTATAACAACTCTAAAGTCTGCAGACACTTTCCCTATACTGTGAATATGCTTTTCCTTTTTATTAATTTGTAAAATATTTTAATGCAGGCTAAAAAAAACAATGGCCCCTTTTAGTAGTGGGTGACATTTTGTTTGTTGTTGAAAAAGTCTTCCTGAACTTCAAGATTTTAGAATGACAGTGTTTACTTGCCCCAAAACTCGTTTAAAAAAAAAACATCCTGAAAATTAGTTTAAAAAAAGACAAGTATTGTGTTAAATATATATATTTTTATTTACAATAACAGGTTGTATATTTTAATGATTATATAGCAGTCACTCCCAATTTTAAAAACCATAAACAATTATTCCTGTATGCCTTTATGACGCAATTGTTAAGAGCTCAGCTTTTAATCTAAAGCTGGGTCGAGGCCACCTAGGGGACACCAATTTTAAAAAAAACTAATTTTTAGATGAGGAACAAACAAACAAACAAATCAGATCAGGACCAGTCAACTCAGAACCGGAAAAAACTGGAAAGTGAAAAAAGCTGTAGGAACTGTCCATGAAACTCTTAACTCTTTAAGTCCCAATCGACTTTATATATCCTCAGGGGTTAGACACGCTTGGCCCAATCGACTTTATAAAGCGTTTAGTATATGTGCCTCTGTTTGAGACTGTTTCTAATTATAACTACCCACAAACCACCCAAAACGTCATTTCCGACTGCTAGTACATTCTTTTAAATACCGCACGTGTTTAAGAGTGAACGTGTTTCTGTTTTGAGATATTTATTTAAAAACGCACTGGGGTGGCCATTTTTGCTTGGGCCAAACCCACTTTTTTGCTTGGGACTGAAAGAGTTAATAGCTAATAAGAGGTGACTGGATACACCCAGACTAACAAATGAGTATCTGGCCATGGTGACACGCCCTGGTGATCTACAGCATCAAACAAGGAATGTAGAGACATGGTAATTCAGGAAATTTGAGAACAGAGGATGGTAAGACGATGCAAAAATCTAGTTCAACACGACTAATGGACTACATGTGAAGGAGCTCTGCAGAGATCCTTGACATGGAACAATATATGGCAGATAGTACCTCTAAGACTCAGCGTCATCATCAGATCAATGTATGAACTTCTAATGCTGGTTCCCCATGAAATGGGGATAATCCCATGATGCTCAGTGCCCTCTGTGCCAAGAGTGACAATAGAACATGCATTCTCAACGTGCAAACTATTGCTAGGACAAGAGAAATGTACATGGCCTCACAACAGAGTATTAAATGAACTAGCTGTTACACACAAAACTTGGCAAAGTTGAAGGCAAACAGCAAAACCAGGCCTATTGTTACAAACAGAAACTTCCGGAGGGCAAGGCAGTTAGCACATCGCAAACAAAATATTAGCTTACCAACTATTCTCGATGGTATAAATGACTGGGAAATAGCAGTAGACCTACCTGAGTAAGGGACACACCCTAAAGTCATTAGACAGTCTAAAAGATGACCAGATATTAACCAGATAGCTACTTCTTCCCCCTCCACTCAGTCCAAATGAATAAATCAAAACCAAAATTGTGTATGTGTGCGTGACCTCCCCTTTCCAAGAAGCAAACACACAATAAAAATAAACAACAAACAAATACAATCAACAATAAAAAAGAAAAAAATTAGAGGAAAAATAAATAAAATCTCTCATAACTGCCCTGTTGGTAACACGGTGAAAAGGAATGAGAAAGCCTGTGGGTGTCTGAGATTTCAAAGACAATTTTGCTTCCATAATTTTGACTATTTATCACCTGTGTTTCTGAGTTCTCTTACATTAAAATTAATGCAGTCTATCCACATTACAGATTTATTGAGGGCTATTGTTACTGCTCCAGGTACATTTTTGTATGTACCTGCAAGGATACTTGGAGAGGAGATGGGCACCGCCAAGCAAACCTCTTGCCCACTGAAATGTTATGATGGAAAGTCAACTCAGTAATAATTTGCCGGATCGGCCGATGCCCGGATTAACAACGACCGCGCTCTCATTGCCCCTTGAGAGTGATAAGTCAGCGAATGGGGTACAAACACCTGTTTTGAAACTTCCAAGAGAAAATTTTGTTGTTGGAACTTGGAATGTACGCACGCTATATGCATGTGGAAAAGTCAAAGAACTAACACATGAACTTGTTAGATACTCGTGGGACATCATGGGCCTAGCAGAAGTCAGATGGACAGGATTAGGTGAATCAATAACGGATGATGGTTACAAAATTTGGTTTAGTGGAGATGAGTTTAAACATCAGCATGGAGTAGGTTTTATCGTACATAAAGATAGATTGAACTCTGTCATCAGCTGCACCCCAATAAATAGCAGGCTTATCACCATTCGTATTGCAGCACATCCAAAGAACATCTCCATCATACAGGTATATGCCCCCACTACTGACTATGAGGATGAGGCAATTGATACATTTTATGACAATCTGGATGAAGCAATTAAGAAAATTCCAAAGAAAGATCTTCTCATCGTGCTAGGTGATTGGAATGCTAAAATAGGGCCAGATGCATACGGTCACTGGGCTGGCACAGTGGGGAAATTTGGGACAGAAGAAACCAACGATCGAGGACTAAGGCTACTAGAATTTGCCAGCAACTATAAACTAACCCTTGCAAATACACTATTTCCTCATAAGTTATCAAGAAGAACAACGTGGCATGCCCCAAAAACTGAGATACATGGCCAAATTGATTTTATTCTTGTATCCAAAAGATTCAAGTCCAGCATTAATAAAGCCAAGACTAGGACTTTTCCTGGCGCCGACATTGGTAGTGATCACGACATGGTATTGATGACGCTCAAGCTTAAACTCAAAAAGAACTATAATCAAAACAGATGTTCTCAGTTAAGATTCAATTTAGACAAACTGAAAGATCCAGAAATCACGGGAATCTTTGAGGCAACTGTTGGAGGAAAATTCGCAGCTCTCAACTTTTTGGAGGATGATATCAACTCAATCACAGAGAACATGAAAGACGTGCTCATTGAATCAGCAACAGAAATACTTGGTAAAAGAAAGAAAATAAACAAACCATGGGTTACAGATGACATTCTGAAGTTATGTGATACACGGCGGGAAATGAAAAAGGTTAAGAAAGAGGTTCCTGAAGCAGCATGGCAATACAGTATGGTGAATAAAAATATTAGAAAGAAAATGAAACAGGCCAAAGAAAAATGGGTAGCTGATCAATGTGAGTCCATTAATACGGGGCTAATAAAAGGTAACAGCAAGGCAGCTTTTGACACATTAAGAAGACTATCAAAACCCCAACAGCCCAGGGCAACTGTCATAGAAGATAGCAAGGGGCTCTGCTCAATGAAAAAACAGCTGTAATGAGAAGGTGGACAGAATATTGTAAAGAATTATATAACTGTAAACTTGACACTGACTTAGGCATATTAAACAACATTAAGTGCGAAAACAGGGAACTCGGAAATGCAGCAATACTACGGGAAGAAGTGGAAGAGGCTATATGTTCGATGAAAGGAGGGAAGTCACCGGGTGTGGATAATATACCAGCAGAGCTTTTGAAATATGGAGGACCAGATATAGTAAAAATCATGACAACAATTTGTCAGAAGATATGGAGTACAAAAAAATGGCCAAAAGAATAGACGCAGTCATTAGTAATACCGCTTCCAAAGAAAGGAAATCTAAAAATGTGCAAGAACTACAGAACCATTAGCCTTATTAGTCATCCAAGTAAGGTGATGCTAAGGATACTTTTGAACAGAATAAAACAGAAATCAGAAGAAATCTTGTCAGAGGAACAGGCTGGCTTTAGACCAAAAAGAAGTACCTCAGAACAAATCTTCAATATTAGATTACTGATCGAAAAACATCTCCAGCATCAACATGATTTATACCATAACTTCATCGATTTCACAAAAGCCTTCGATCGAGTCTGGCATGAAGGCTTATGGCAAATAATGAGAAAATTCAATTTTGATAACAACATCATAGATATCATTGAAGCACTATACAAGGACGCAAGCAGTGCTGTTTTTGTAAGCAACGACATTGGAGAATTTTTCAAAACAACTCTAGGAGTTCGCCAGGGATGTATCCTGTCACCAGTGCTCTTTAATTTATATCTAGAACATATTATGCAGGAGGCTCTCTACGATTATAAATCAACCATATCGATTGGAGGCCGACCTCTGTGTAATCTACGTTTTGCTGATGATATTGATCTGATAGCTGGAACAGAATCAGAACTTCAAGACCTTACCTCTAGACTGGAGAAAGTAACAAGAACGTATGGGATGGAAATTAATATAGAAAAAAGCAAGATATTGGTGAATAGCCATAAGAATCATGTTCCGACCAACATTACGTTAAATGGGCAAACATTAGAAGAAGTTAACACCTTTAAATATCTCGGGTCCACTATATGTAGTGATGGAAGATCAAGTAAAGAAATCAAGACAAGACTTGAGATGGCCTCAGCTGCCATGACAAGGTTGAATGTGATCTGGAAAAGTAACATCAGTTTTCCTGTGAAGATCAAATTATACAAATCACTTGTATTATCTATTCTCTTGTATGGGTGTGAGGGCTGGACACTCACTGCAGATACAGAGCGAAGGATTCAGGCTTTCGAGCATAAATGTTATAGAAGAATTTTGCGCATTTGCTATAAAGAGCACAAAACAAATGTCTATGTTAGAGAGAAGATAAACACCTATGCAGGCCACCAAGAACAACTTTTGTCAATAGTGAAACGTCGAAAGCTTGCCTGGTTTGGGCATGTAACTCGTCATGACTCCCTTTCGAAAACGATCCTCCAGGGAACAGTCAAAGGTAAACGGAGAAGAGGAAGGCAAAGAAAATCCTGGGCTGATAACATCAAAGAATGGGCAGGACACGGTTTTTCCACACTTGTACGCATTGCTGAGAATAGAGAGCAGTGGAGGACCCTGTCTGCTGATGCTTCCCCCATGGCACCCCTACGACCCATGACGGGTTATGGGTTGAGATGATGATGATCCACCTGTCCTATGACAATCTTCTTCATTCCGCACCATTCATATGTTCACTAATGCATTTGGTATCATCTGCTCATTCAATATGTCCCTCCTAGACTAAATTAAAATGATTAAACTGCTTACGAAATATTTGAACTGTTCAAGAGCTCCAGCCAGGATTCTGGAAGACCAAAAAACTCCCCTTTTTCTTTATCAAAGCCCATTTGAGATGAATCTGGATCATCAATGTCTTCTTTATCGACACTTGTAGATGCCATGTCACAGACACCCTTGACAGACATATTGAATGCTGAACCTCACTCAAGAACTCAGTTTCTGAAAAAAAATATATATATAAATAATATTAATGCTGCATTATTTCAATTAAAATTAATAAAAATCTTGCTAATTTATTTTAAAAAGCTGGTTGTGACCCTAGATTATTTAGTTGTAAAATAAAAAGGGGGGGAGGGGTGTATACTGTTAAAAGTCTCAGTTTTTTAAAGGTCATAATACAAAATTTATGATATTATAATTATAAAAACTAAAATTTAATAACAATGTGTATTTACATATCAGGTCATCTTTTCTATGTTTTATTAACGTAAAAATACTGTGTAGTTTCCAGTGGTCACTAGGAAGACAAAGAAAGGTCTACTATTCAGTTAGGCATGTCATGAGACACGACAACTATGAGACGGGGCAGGCACCTCATCAGGTCAAATAAAACAGCTACAGAAACCATCGCTGAAAGAGCAAATAAATGCTTAGGTACAACCTTCCTGCAAAGGGAAGACAACAAAAGTTTCCTGACAAATGTTGGTTGACAGCCTCATGCAGAACCTCATATTAGTCACCTTGCATGTCATCCCTGAGGCAGAAAAGAGATGGTATAAATCAGCTAATCCTTTCAGTTCCATTATGAATGTTGGGCTGGTTCTCGACAAATGTTGGTTGCCAGCCTCATGCAGACCCTCATTTTAGTCCCCTTGCAATGACATGCCTGAGGCAGAAAAGGGATAGTATAAATCAACTAATCCTGTCAGTTCTATTATGAATGGCTGATTCACCACAAAAGTTGGATAGCATCATTTTGATTATGTAATTTAGTCTCGGTTCATTTCTCCATAATTCCAGAGGCATTATTCCTATTGCCACTTCTAGTATTTTTATTGATATTGATCCGCGTATTCCCACTATTGTGCCTAATGCTTGGTGCTCTATCCTGCCTAATTTAATCTTGTTACAGCTTGCTGTTAAGTCATAAGCTACGCTTGCATAATCTATTTTTGCTCTAATAAAGGATTTACATAACAGTACACACACCCCATCCACTTCCTTTCTAATATCTTAGGATATTATTCAACACTCTACAAGTCTCGACCAGTTCATCTATGTATTTATTAAAGTTCAGCTGTTGATCCAGTGTCATGCATACGTAATTGGTGGACGAGACAGTAGTTATTTTTTGTCTCTGTATATCAGTTATCTTGCTTTTAAAAGTTCTACTTCTACAGAAAATCATTCCCACCATCTTATTTAGTGTTGGACTGCCCATGGTAAATTTCCCGGGTATATCTTGCGGTTCGCACTGATGACCCATCATCGAAGCATCATTTTTTGGTGATGCCTAGATGGCAGGGAGGATAGTGTGATTCGCTTGCACAGCTAGGCGAAGTTGTCGCACGGAAGGTCCTGGGTTCGAATCCTGGGTAAGCCACTCACGTCTGTTGTTTTTCTGTTGTCTAGTGTTCTACTTCTTTATTTCTTACGAGTGCCTGAAAACATACCTTTATGTTTGTCTAATATTTATTTACTGTTTACAGGCCTCGGGTTTCCCTTCCTTATGTGTTATAAATGTGGAAACATGCTGATAGCATTACAAGGCAGTCCTTATTCTGGAATCCCCATAGCAAGAGGTGTAGTGGATGACAGACAAACATGCAAAGAAAGGAACTGAAGACAGACATTAAAGGGATAGAGACGGCATAGGAAGACGTGAACAGATGGCACAGGACAGGAAGGCCTGGTATGAATTTGACCAAGGCCTGTACTCCTCAGGGAGCTAAAAGGTAATGAAGAAAATGATTATAATAGGAGGTTGATGTAGGGGAGAGTAGACTGGAGGCCACCATGATGACCATCACTTTGAGATGAAATTATTGTTTAGCTTTCATTTTTTAATACGGCCTCAATGTTCATGGGGCATTATTGTTTTTGACAAATCTCAAAACAGGGTTAGGATTAGGGTGAGGCTAACAGATAGTTAAAGTTCAAAAGAGAGTTGGGGTTAGGTTAAGGCTAGCTGTAGCTTACACACGGACAGCCACTCTGACAACATGACAGAAGCAGTCTACTGTAGCCTTCTTCTATCATAATAGGAATATAAATATCTAGTAACAGATAGCCTACTGAATTCAGTTTTTATTTGTTAAGAAACAAATTATGAGACAACTAAATATAACAAAACCAAAATTAAATAAATTATGGATTCTTAAAAGATTTTTAACCATAAATAATTACAAACAAATAATTTTAATCATCTGATGTTATGGGATCCCTAGATGCAGCAATAGTGAATGCAGTCAGCGACCCATAACTGTACTGCTTGCATCAGGACCAGTGAACCAGAGCTGGTCAAGACCGCACTCCACCTCCACGTGGTGGTCCTGGAAACAGTCTGCAGCAGTGCAGTCTGGCTGAGCGAGTGCGGATCGCAATGGGAAGGCAAACCCGGTCCCTAAAAAATGCCGTGCTGAAGTCGGATGTGTCGACCGAAAGGTGCAGATATCACAGCTTAGGCGTAAACAGACACAACGCAACCACCGTCCTTTTCAGGGCGAACGAGGAAGAAGAAGAAGAATCTGATGTTATGAACCATACATACTGCACCACTGCACTAGTACTACTACCATTAGGCTACACATCAATAAAAACACTGATCAAGTGCCTGATTGAGTGGTTAGAGCGCTGGTCTCTTACCGGGTTTGATTCATGGTATCATCACGCTCCAGTCTACCCAGCTGTAAATGGGTACCTGACTTTGTTCTTGAGTTAAGAAGGAAAAGGCAGCGAGGAATGGAACTGGTCACCCTAACTCTCAATGCTGGACCTAGTACAGTGAAGTCTCTAACAGTTCACTACCCTCTGACAGTATCTACTATGGGACTACCTTTACCCGTTATGACATTAATCATTGGGATAGCCTATAGGCCTATAACTACCACTTGTATTACCACAGTTTCACGTCTCTGTTACATTCAAGTACTACACATCGTCCGTTCACACTAAAGACTATTATTAGCTACAACACTTGATACTAACAATATTACACGTTCCAACTGTTATCACCAAATATACTCAATTGATATGAAAAATAAAAATTAAAGTTCGATGAGGAGCTTCACAAAGATGTCAACACCTACACCAGATAAGTCACTTTTCAAAACATCTTACCTTCAGGTGATATTTAAGAATAACTTTCTAAAAATACGCGCACAATTTAAGTGGGTTAACGTAGTTTAAATTCAGTAACCAGAATCTGCCACACACTGAATGTGGTTGTCTCTACCAATATTACAGATTACGTCATATATCCGCGTTTGCGAGAAACAGAAACGTTGTCTTAACCAAACAACCGTATCGAATCTCGTTAGTCTCAATACAACTGTCACTCCATCTAGCCTAACTATCCATCCGTCTCGCTAACCAAACAAAAACGGTCGAAATCTTTTTCTTTTTTAATGAAATAAAAGCCTTTCTGAAATTTTGTTTTTTGTAAGGTGTATTTTTACCCAACGCCAAAATTACTCAGCTGAAACGGTGAATCATCCAGGTAGTAAAAACAAATATAGACTTGCATATTGACCTAGGCTCTCTTTCATTCGCTTTGGGTAACTTTTATGTTTTGGGTCTGGCGGTCAAGGTTGCCACTCAAGTTCTAGAGATAAACCCAGATTTTATTCTTTAAAAAACCCAGAAATACCCAGATTATTTTATGCCTCAAATACACGGGATAGACGATGCTTACACAATATTTTAGTCCAACTTTAGCACAAATAAGCTGTGTGCTACCAATTTTAATTTATTTCCTCATTTTTATTTTATTTTTTATTACCAAAAATTCACAATGATATAAAAATAATTTTATTAACACACCAATATAGGAACTCGCCCTGCTGCTTTGCCCATCTTGATTTTCTCCAGTGCTGCCCTCAGTTCTTCCATCTTGAAGGCAGCACTCTTGAAAATAAAATATTTTAACAGTAACATACTTACAGTAGTTACATTAACAAAATGTTCAGCAAATCAAATATAAAATGTTAGTTGTAACTTGTTACTGTTGAAAATTGTCACTTGTCAGCTGTCTGTTAACCATTACTCACAAAAAGCCTGCTGATACCATGGCTTCACTTTTTTACGCAGTGGCGTGTGTGTCGTCATGCTGCTACAACTACCTAGCGTACCTTCATCATCGCTCATTTTTTTTATAATCTTAATTTTATTTTTTGACACAAAAAAAAACAAAACAATATGCTGTTTATCTGCTTAAGTCTAAAATTTAAAAATAACACTTTATAACACATCGCAAAAATGACTGAGTATTGTAGATGACAGCCATTAACAGAATAACAGGAAATAGATAACTGATGCAAACGAGTAAAAAAATAACGTCATTGATGTTGTTAAAAACAAGAACTAAATTTAAGTGGAATAAAAAATAAATAACATAATTTTATACATTTAATTAAAATATAAATATAATGTACTTTGCCCAGTGCACAGAATATACATACATTGTAAATGCCAATTGTCAAATATACCCAGATTAATGCAGACCAAAAAACACATGGAGAAGAGAACTGGAAACAGAGGTGAAAAATGATTAGGAAAACATGGAAAGAACTTGAGCGGATGGCACGGGACAGGAAGACTTGGCATGTGTTTGTTGAAGGCCTATGCTTTGTCGGACGGGGGGACTACTTCTGATGATCAGATTGCTTCCTGTTGTATCGATCTGTAAAGAGTTTCCTATCATAGTTACATGGTCAAACCAGTGACGATCGGGAAAAGACCGATTGACTTCTGGAAAGACAGATGACACTGGGAAAGACTAGAAACCGGCTGCCCGGGTTAGCACCCCGTAAGCTGTATTCAATTGCTACAGGACCCAAAAATGATAGATGCCCCCAAGATTCACCGAAAAGGGGCGGGGGGGGGGGAGAATGATGAATCCACAGGCGCCTCATTGGAATCGACCAGACCCGTTACACGGACTTCGAGCTCGGAACAACGGCTGGAATTTCCATGTGCCTGTGGTAGGGAATTCTCTACTCAGAGAGGAATGAAAATCCACCGAACGAAAAAGGGGTGTGGGAGGTCATCTGGGGGAGATCAACAGCACTCTGTCTCGACGGATAAGACGTTAGAACAGTGGTTCCCAAAGTGGGCGGTACCGCCCCTGGGGGCTTTGGGAGGGTCTAAGGGGGCGATACGGGAAACAGAGGACAGATGGGGGCGTTCAGTAGTAAACAGTGGGCGTTTAGTAGTAAGGAGGGGTTCAGGATTTGACAAGCTAAACTCAGTACGTGCGGGGGAGAAAGGAATTGTGGATTTGAGAGACAGCATCAGTGAAGCGGGGACGATGTGGATGGTTGTTTTACTAGGATCATTAAGCAAGGCATAGTTTCGTCTATGCGTGTCGTTCTGAGCTCAGGTAACCATCGCTGACCATAAACGGTAATCAGGAACTGCTAGGAAAGGGGGTTAACCAAACACCTATTGTCCATTCGTTTACTCCTGAAGGAAGAGAAATGATCCGTGCCGATGGCATGGACGAAATTAGATACCTGCTGGTGATTCAGAAAGTTCCAACTTTGCTTTGTTGCGGAATTTATTGTCTCAGTATTTGCGGGGGCTAGTGGTAACTAGATATTCGCAGATTGGTAATAAATAAGAGAAAAGGTTCAAGGGAGAAAGTTTTTAACGGTACTTGGCATTATAAATCAGTCTTTGATCCTCTGAACCGGCTTTCCTACTTTACATTCAGACTTTCATAAATCGACTAGCGCGATGTACGTTTCCCGTCTATTTCAACTTTGCGCTGGCTATGAGCAAAACCAACAAACTTTCTCAGCTTTTCTTGTGAACAGTGATTTCAAATAAGCGTGTACCGGGTATCAAACAATTTCATCCTGTCGATAAGGTAAGTTTTCTTACTTATATTTTTTGTTTGTTTGCACAGAGCTAGCATCAGTTTTACTAATATTAATTAAGCAGATAAATTTTGATACAGATTTGCCGTATATTGAATATTTCTGTTCAATCCATTATATTACATCCTTTTAATTTGTTACCGGGATCTCCACACTTTGTAGTTAGGCTACTGTCTCTCAATTTTTAAATCTGAAGACCTATCAATATAGTGCGTTATTTTATATTTTTTTCATATTAAATAACTATTATTATACTTTATGAAATGATTATTGGGTTACTTCAGTGTTGGAGTGGTTGTTGCTAATTGTGTTTTTTTTTTTCTGATTGTTGTATTTTTCTAATTTATTTATGGCTGTGGTTAAGAAACTTTATAAAATAGAAGAGTAAACTGGTAAGAACATCTGTGTCAACATTTTTGTAAAGCCACTTTTAAATCAGCTTTTGTTGTTTACTCGATGAACATTTTTCTATCTGCAAAATTGTAAAATCAATTCTTTGTTCCAGAATTCAGAACAAAGATGGCAAAAGCAGAAAAAACCAAAAAGAAGTGCAGACAATACAGCGTGGAATATCTGAAATATGGATTTATTCCAGCACTAAATAACCAACAACGGCCAATGTGTCTATTATGTGAGAGGGCCTTTTCAAACGAGGCGATGAAACCTTCCAGACTACTTGAACATTTGAAAAAAATTCACCCAGATAAAACAGATAAAAGTTTGACATATTTTCAGTCACTTCGTGAAAACTTTCAGAAACGTAAAACAGTCCGTGACATGTTTGTCAACACTTCACAACAAAGCTGTGATGGTTTGCGAGCTTCATACAAAATTTCATTGCTGATAGCTAAATCTGGAAAGTCTCATACAATCGCAGAAAATTTGATTTTGCCAGCTATAAGGGAGTTTGTGAGTACAGTTATGCATAAGTCACATGAACAAATAATTAAAGCAATTCCGCTCAGCAATACCTCTGTTCAAAGAAGAATAGATGAAATGGCTGAGAATGTTGAAAATACATTGTGCAAGATACTTAGGACAACAGAATTTGCATTGCAGTTGGATGAGTCAACTTTGCCGGGAAACGAATCTTTGCTTCTTGCCTATGTTCGCTTCGTAAAAGATGAAAGCTTGGTTCAAGAGTTGTTATTTGCTAAGCAACTAGTAACGGATACAAAAGGAGAGTCAATATTTCGTGTAGTAGATAAATTTTTCAAAGAGAAGGACATTCCGCTTACTTACATTCTTTCTTGTGCAACAGATGGGGCACCATCAATGATAGGTTGTTACCGCGGGTTTATCGCTTTCTTAAAAGAAGCTGTACCTGTTATATTTACAATATACTGTGTAATTCACAGACAACATCTTGTCGCAAAAAATCTAAGTGGTCGGCTTCACAAATCATTAAATACTGGTATCACAGCGATTAACAAAATTAAGTCCCATGCTCTCAATTCTCGACTATTTCGAGAGCTTTGTACTGAGAATGATGAACAGTTTGAACGTTTGCCGATGCACACAGAAGTTAGGCGGCTCTCAAAAGGAAATTGTCTGAGACGCTTTTATGCTCTTTTTGAAACTGTGGTAGAATTCTTCAAAGACTCGCATGCTTCGCTCAGTACAGAACTAGTTAATATCAGGCATGGCATTGCATATTTGTCAGATTTATTCACAAAGTTTAACGAAATAAATCTACAACTGCAAGGAAATGATATTAATCTTATAAAAGTCAAATCTGTCGTCTCCACGTTTCTGGCCAAATTAACGCCATTCAAACGTAATATTGGCCGTCGCGAGATAATCCAATTTCCCAGCCTCTTAGAGTTGGAAGAGAAAGACAAAATACGAGAGGATAATCTTCAAGTATATTGTGCACATCTAGATATGCTGCATAAAGACATGTCTCAGAGGTTTCAGGATCTTCTTTTGATCACGATTCTAGACTGGATAATAAATCCATTCCTGGACGCGTGCAGTGAGGAACTAGGAAGGGTGGAAGAGGAACTGATATCGCTACAAAATGACGTTGAGCTTAAGCCAATGTTCAAGAAATCATATCAAGACTTTTGGTTGCAGAAAGAAATCTCTGAACGCTAACCTGCAGTGTGGGAAAAGGTTAAGATGTTCTGTATTGCTTTTCCAACATCGTATTTAGTAGAGCGTGGTATCAGCGCGGTTGTCCAACTCCTTTCAAAACAGAGAAACAGACTGCAGATTACTGAACGTGGGGATCTGAGACTCTTTCTAAGTAACTTTCAGCCTGATGTTGAGAAGCTGATATCACTACACCAGGCACATCCATCTCACTGAAGTTAAAAATGAAGTAAGTTTGTTACAGTACTAATTGACTTTCGCACACTGCTGTTTGTTTTACAGCATTAAGTAATTAAGTTTTTCTTTTTAAATTAAGTTAATAAATAAGCGTATCTGTAGTTTTATATTAGAATGTGATAAATTGAGCAATTAGTTGTTACTGTATTAAAAGTTGCTCTTATTTTTCGCTCTTTACATTTTTTATGTAATGTGGGAAATGCAAGGGGTGGGGGGCGCTGGGGACATGCTCTGGGAGCCAAGGGGGCGGTGACACAAAAAAGTTTGGGAAACACTGCGTTAGAAGAACGCAGCCAGGATTCAATCCACAGTGCTGAGTATATTCAAGTTGATCTGCCTGATGATGATCGCACACACTTCTTGGACGGGAAGAGAGATGCAATCAAGTTTCCACCTGCCAGTGCAAAAGGGCTTTGGGAACAGCTGGACGAAGCCTTGGCAAAAGAGTTGGATAACAACCTGAAGCAGATAACTTTGGAGAAGAAGCTGGAAATCTTCGGCGACATAATATATCTGCACTGTCGCAAAGTGTTCGGAGTGAGGGAGGCAAGGGAAAGTAACCCACCACGAAAAAGTAGAAGACAAATTAAAATAGAAGAAATCAGGAAACAGAAGAAGCATGCCCGAAAACTTTTCAAGAACGCAGTTGCCACAGAGAAGGAAGGGTTACGACAGGTGTGGGAGCACCTGAAAGGCCAACATAATGCCCTTTGTAGAGCAGAAAGGTTGTGCAGGAAGAGAAGGAAGACTCGAAGGGATAGGGAAAGATTCTTCAGGGAGCCCTTCAAGTTTGCCAAAGAACTGTTTGAGCAGCTACGGTCGAGTATGCTAAACATCAAGAAAGAAGACCTGGAAGAACACCTTCTTCTTCTTCTTCTTCCGTCCTTAGCCACAGACTGTCAAAGCAGTCAGTGGCCATTACGCCTAGTGGCGTCTTAGGGCAACAGCAGATAGGTTTTCTTTGCCATTGTTTCCCATTACGCCTATTGGCGTCTTTAGGGCAACGGCAAATCAATCCATCCGCTGTTGTTTCCGTAATCGAAGTGACTGGCAAACGGGTGATCAGCCCGTTGGTGGAAGAACACCTTAGAATGACATAATTCAGATGGTCGCAGAGATGAACCGCTCAGCAGCATGGCAGGCCTGTTATCACCAAATATACTCAATTAATATGAAAAATAAAAATTAAAGTTCGATGAGGAGCTTCACAAAGATGTCAACACCTACACCAGATACGTCACTTTTCAAAACATCTTACCTCTAGGTGATATTTAAGAATAACTTTCTAAAAATACGCGCACAATTTAAGTGGGTTAACGTAGTTTAAATTTAAACACAAGTAAATTCAGTAACTAGAATCTGCCACACACTGAATGTGGTTGTCTCTACCAATATTACAGATTACGTCATATATCCGCGTTTGCGAGAAACAGAAACGTTGTCTTAACCAAACAACCGTATCGAATCTCGTTAGTCTCAATACAACTGTCACTCCATCTAGCCTATCTATCCATCCGTCTCGCTAACCAAACAAAAACGGTCGAAATCTTTTTCTTTTTTAATGAAATAAAAGCCTTTCTGAAATTTTGTTTTTTGTAAGGTGTATTTTTACCCAACGCCAAAATTACTCAGCTGAAACGGTGAATCATCCAGGTAGTAAAAACAAATATAGACTTGCATATTGACCTAGGCTCTCTTTCATTCGCTTTTGGTAACTTTTATGTTTTGGGTCTGGCGGTCAAGGTTGCCACTCAAGTTCTAGAGATAAACCCAGATTTTATTCTTTAAAAAACCCAGAAATACCCAGATTATTTTATGCCTCAAATACACGGGATAGACGATGCTTACACAATATTTTAGTCCAACTTTAGCACAAATAAGCTGTGTGCTACCAATTTTAATTTATTTCCTCATTTTTATTTTATTTTTTATTACCAAAAATTCACAATGATATAAAAATAATTTTATTAACACACCAATATAGGAACTCGCCCTGCTGCTTTGCCCATCTTGATTTTCTCCAGTGCTGCCCTCAGTTCTTCCATCTTGAAGGCAGCACTCTTGAAAATAAAATATTTTAACAGTAACATACTTACAGTAGTTACATTAACAAAATGTTCAGCAAATCAAATATAAAATGTTAGTTGTAACTTGTTACTGTTGAAAATTGTCACTTGTCAGCTGTCTGTTAACCATTACTCACAAAAAGCCTGCTGATACCATGGCTTCACTTTTTTACGCAGTGGCGTGTGTGTCGTCATGCTGCTACAACTACCTAGCGTACCTTCATCATATGACAGCCATTAACAGAATAATATGATGAATTATAGAAACCTATTTAAGTGCAAAAAATAAAATTTTAAATGCAACGTATTGATTGTCAGTCAGACCAAAAAAAACAAGAACTAAATGAAAAATTTAGGAAAAACATGGAAGAACTTGAGCGGATGGCACGGGACAAAGACTAAAAAAGGCCTATTAACTAAACATTGAATTGACTTGATTGAATGTCATTTAAGAAAAAAAAAAATTAGGGGAGCCGCGCTAGGTAGTGGTTACAACACCGCTCTGGCGACCGGGTGATTCAGGATCAAACCCGGGCGACGGCATTTGAGGATTTTTCGTCGACCGGGAATTGGACTGGATTAACTCGAGACCTGGCGAGGACATTTGAAGGAGTGTTGTCGACCAGGGATTGGCGGCTCCTGAGCCGACAAGCTATGGGTACCTCCGAAATCCAGATTAATTGCCTGAATGGGCGTGTAACGGGATCACCTTTTTTTTCAAGTAAAAAAAATACTCAAAAAAAAACCCCCAGAAATTTACTAGTAAAAAAACCTACCCATTGTGGCAACACTATTGGCGGTGTACGTAAATAAAAAAAAAAAAAAAAAAAAAAGTGTATTTTATTATACCGTTACATGTTATACATATTAATAATAAAATAATTTGTCCAGGAATTGTTTATATGTTCGGCCTTAAAAAACTTATTATCTTTCATAAACCCTAGACCACTGAGCGTAGGAATCCATGTATAGTGATTAACTATCTAGAATCAGTCTGACCGCGGATTGTGGGTATCTGGGTATTTTTTTCTTCCAAATCTGCATTCAATCAATCAATCAATACCCTTTAGCTCCCCAAGGAGCATAGGCCTTCAACAAACACATGCCAAGTCTTCCTGTCCTGTGCCATCGGCTCAAGTTCTTTCCATGTTTTCCTAATCACTTTAGAGTGTAAAGGAGTATGTAGGGCCGAAACGCTTGTCGGACGGGGGGACTACTTCTGATGATCAGATTGCTTCCTGTTGTATCGATCTGTAAAGAGTTTCCTATCATAGTTACATGGTCAAACCAGTGACGATCGGGAAAAGACCGATTGACTTCTGGAAAGACAGATGACATTGGGGAAGACTAGAAACCGGCTGACCGGGTTAGCACCCCGTAAGCTGTATTCAATTGCTACAGGACCCAAAAATGATAGATGCCCCCAAGATTCACCGAAAGGGGGGGGGGGGAAAGAATGATGAATCCACAGGCGCCTCATTGGAATCGACCAGACCCGTTACACGGACTTCGAGCTCGGAACAACGGCTGGAATTTCCATGTGCCTGTGGTAGGGAATTCACTACTCAGAGAGGAATGAAAATCCACCGAACGAAAAAGGGGTGTGGGAGGTCATCTGGGGGAGATCAACAGCGCTCTGTCTCGACGGATAAGACGTTAGAAGAACGCAGCCAGGAGTCAATCCACAGTGCTGAGTATATTCAAGTTGATCTGCCTGATGATGATCGCACACACTTCTTGGACGGGAAGAGAGATGCAATCAAGTTTCCACCTGCCAGTGCAAAAGGGCTTTGGGAACAGCTGGACGAAGCCTTGGCAAAAGAGTTGGATAACAACCTGAAGCAGATAACTTTGGAGAAGAAGCTGGAAATCTTCGGCGACATAATATATCTGCACTGTCGCAAAGTGTTCGGAGTGAGGGAGGCAAGGGAAAGTAACCCACCACAGAAAAGTAGAAGACAAATTAAAATAGAAGAAATCAGGAAACAAAAGAAGCATGCCCAAAAACTGTTCAAGAACGCAGTTGCCACAGAGAAGGAAGGGTTACGACAGGTTGGGAGCACCTGAAAAGGCAACATAATGCCCTTTGTAGAGCAGAAAGGTTGTGCCGGAAGAGAAGGAAGACTCGAAAGGATAGGGAAAGATTCTTCAGGGAGCCCTTCAAGTTTGCCAAAGAACTGTTTGAGCAGCCACGGTCGAGTATGCTAAACATCAAGAAAGAAGACCTGAAAGAACACCTTAGAATGACATAATTCAGATGGTCGCAGAGATGAGCCGCTCAGCAGCATGGCAGGCCTTAAATGGCCGAGTAAGCCAGGAGCTGAATTTAACACCAAGCCCCCAACGGTGCAAGAGGTAGAAAGCATTGTCCAGAAAGTTCGGTGCAAGTCAGCTCCAGATCCTAATGGTGTTCCATATGTGGTGTATAAGAGATGCCCTGAAGTGCTCAGACGACTGCTCCGTTTACTGAAGAATGCGTGGAAAACCCAGCTTGTAAGCAAGGAATGGAGAAAGGCGAACGGAGTCTACACCCCGAAGGAGCAAAATTCCACAGACATCAGTCAGTTCAGGCCAATCTCACTATTCAATGCGGAAGGTAAGACATTCTTCTCAGTGATGGCGAAAAGACTCACTACATACCTCCTGGCAAATGGGTAAATTGACACTACCATTCAGAAAGGAGGTATCCCAGGTACACCAGGATGTCTAGAGCATGCCACAATGATCTGGGAAGCAATCCAAAAGGCAAAGTCTGACAGAACAAACCTCCATGTAATCTGGTTGGATCTAGCGAATGCTTATGGATCCGTTCCACACCAGATGTTGTGGCAGGCCCTAGAAATGTATCATGTTCCACAAGAGATTGCAGCAATGCTGAAGCTGTATTTCGCAGGGTTTGCTGTCAGATTTTCAACCAGAGAGTACACAACGAAGTGGATTGGCCTTGAAGTTGGAATTGCGATGGGGTGTACTATCTCTCCGATACTATTCGTGATGGCTATGCAGGTAATCCTCAATGCGGCTGAAGGAATGGCTATAGGTCCAAAGCTCGGTGGAATGTGTCACATGCCACCGCTCAAAGCATTCATGGATGGCAAAACAATTCTGACATCAGATGAACATCAGGCCCGGAGGATGTTAGAACGCCTGGATGAACTAGTCAGCTGGTGCAGAATGAGCTTCAAACCCAAGAAGTCGAGAAGCCTATCAGTCAGGAAAGGGAAGATAGCAGAGGACATATTCATGGTTTCCAACCAAAGAATCCCTACTGTCATTGAGGAACCTGTTAAAAGTCTTAGCAGGGTGTACGATGCCTCATTAAAAGACTCGAAGGCAGTACAACAGACAATAGAAATGGCAGACAGAGGGCTACAGATCATAGACCAAAGCAGACTCCTGGGAAAGTTCAAACTGTGGTGCCTCCAGTTCATGTTGATACCGAAGTTGCTGTGGCCACTGCTTATATATGAAATAAGCACAAGTACAGTGGAAGCTATAGAGCAGAAGGTCAACAAGTTCATGAGAAAATGGCTAGGGGTACCACCAGGTCTGTCAGATGTAGCACTGTACTGCAAAAAGTCAAAACTTCTGCTTCCTTTAAAGTCAGTTGTTGAAGAGTACAAAGTTGGAAAGGCAAGGCTTGCAAGGATGCTACACGAGTCAGCTGATGACGTGGTTGAGTCCATTCAGCCCACACTGAAAACTGGAAGGAAGTGGAGAGTGGAAGAAGCTGTTGAGGCTGCCCAAGAGTTACTCAAACTGAGGGAGGTAATCGGATACACACAAACGAATAGACGGGGATTTGGTCATGGAGACATCCGCTGGTGGTCCAAGGCATCAAGCAGGGAGCGCAGAGACATGGTAGTTCAGGAGATACGAGGAGCTGAGAATGATAAGAGGTTGCAAAAAGCAGTGCAGCAGGTCCAACAAGGCCAATGGACTGCATGGGAAGGAGCCCTGCAGAGGTCCTTGACATGGAATGATATATGGCATTTGGCACCTCTTAGGCTCAGCTTCGTTGTTAGATCAATGTATGACCTGCTGCCGTCGGCCACCAACCTTGTGAAATGGGGAAAGTCGGATGATGAGCAGTGCCCCCTGTGCCAGGGGAGGCAGACACTCGAACACGTGCTCTCAGCGTGTAAGGTGTCATTAGGGCAAGGGCGATACACTTGGCGCCATAACAAAGTGCTAAATGAGCTTGCTGCGACAATAGATCTGGCAAGGATGAAGGCGAATAGCAAACCCGGGCCGAGCACCGCAAGTACATACTTTCTGAGGGCAGGAAAGTCAGCACACCCCAAACCGAGTAAACCTGGTAGCAGTTTACCATCTCTTCTTGACTGTGCAAACGACTGGGAGATGGCGGTAGACCTACCTGGACGAGGGGCATATCCAGAGAGTATCAGAAAATCGCGGAGACGGCCGGATTTAGTGCTTCATTCTTCATCAACGCTTCAGGTCATACTGATTGAACTGACCGTGCCATTTGAATCCAGATTAGACGAGCAACATTCGTTCAAAGCGGCCAAGTATAGTGATCTGGCCGCGGATCTGAGACACGATGGGTTCACTGCAAGGGTCATGGCTGTTGAAGTGGGCGCAAGAGGGCTTGTGGCTGCATCAGTGTATGATCTATTGAAACTGTTGGGGCTGAAGGGACAGTCGAGAACAAGGGCACTGAAGAGGCTTAGTGAAACTGCCGAAAAGGCATCAGGCTGGCTGTGGAACAACCGCAATGGGCAGTGGAAATCGTGACAATAAACGCTGTGGTACAGAAAACACCAGGAATTTTTCTAAGTCCACAATACGCTGAGTTTTTAGGCGTACTAGTGAAAGGGCTGTGGCTGAGAGGCGACAGGCGATGTATACTATAAGGGGTGTCAGGAAGAATTTCAGTGGCGAGCGGGCAGTGTCAAGTCTCGTCGGCTTCGCGCAGGTGACTCAGTGTGTGTCCGTAGTTGTGATGTGCTACGGAGCGAATGGAATAATTTGTCTTCTCTTTGTTACTTTCACAATTGCCTCCACGGCTGGCGGAGTTGTGGATTAAAGTTGCTACCATAAGTGAAATGGGTTCATTTTCGATACAAGACAACAGGAGGCTGAGACGCTTGGGAGTCATGACCCAAGTGGGCCCGCCCCCCTTAGAGTGTAAAGGAGTATGTAGGGCCGAAACGCTTGTCGGACGGAGTGTAGTGAAATTGACAGAGATACAACGGTAAAATACCTCCAAAGATAACATGTAAGGATAAAAACATAATGCGTAGGCTGCTGATAGTACATGATCGCCCAGACCGCGGGTCATCACCCTCCATAAAAATTGACTTGCTAGACAGGAGGGGAACGGCGGATAAAAAGGAAAAAATATGACTGGAAAGATTGCGTGAGACTAGAAAGGCTAAGGAGACGCAATTGGGGGGGAAACGGAGAAAAGTCACGTTTCCCAAGTTGACATAAAGTAAGGAACTCGACAGAAGGGACCTTGGATATGTTACGCCACAGTCATTTATTGGTCGCTTTTGCGATACCAAGCCTTTGATTTGAATTCAGCGGCAGAACGCAGATGTTTGGAATATTACAAAAATTAAAAAGTAACTTTTTCGTAATATTAATGTTAGGAATATAAAAATTAGCTGGCCGGATGGCCCATTCTGAGCAGTGAACTAATATGTTCTTAATTTTACAGACGGATAGATAATATTGAAGATAATGACAAAAGACAGTGTGGTTCACATCAGCGACAGACTGTATGGAATAAAAAGTGTCGCTATTTGCACAAAAAAACACGACCTCGAGACGCAGGTGTTCAAATCTACTTAGTAGGGAAGCGAAGGGACATTGGTGGGAGCTGTGTCTAAATATAACTTTTAACGACAAAATTTTGGAGGGGAGAGAAAGGTTGGTTCAAAAATCAAGTACGTTTTTGAAAAAAAACAAGTAGAGACGGACAGACTAACAGATAAACATCCATACTTGACTGAAGCATGACTGAAATGACTTTAGGGTAGGAAATTTGAATTTGAAATAAACCTAGGCAGTGATTGGCCACAGACAATCATTTTATCGGCGCTCAGACGCGCAAGTGGGGCCATTCCTCAATAGTTGTTCGATGATAGACACAGTATTTTAAAGTGTGGTGATTTCCAAATGAAAGAAAGTGAAATAAGTTCAGGGACGCCATACTATAGCCAGCAGCTCAGCTGAGTTTTGCTAGCATTTCTGTGTTCTTTATTCATAATCTGGTAAGATTGAAATTATTTCTTTGTATATTTTGAATATTGTTTAATGTTCGAGTGATTTGATACTGCCATATCATAATCTAGCCTTACAAACAAGTAGGGATTTGCTCTAGACCCCCCGCCCAAGTCAGGGTCTAGGGACCAACAATATACATAAACTCCAGCAAGGGTTAGGAAAGACAGATCAAGTGTTGAGAATAATGAAACATATTACCTATCCACTTTTAGGGAAGGAAACTAATAAATATTTTTCAGAATCTATAGTCTGGGAGGACCTATCTGATGTAAAACCACCATGGTAAATGTGCTGTTTTGGTCAGAGAGATCTGACCTGTCTGTATGATGTGGTTGTTGTGTCCGTGTTGTGTCCAGACGTGGGTAGAGAATATAATTTTGACACATAGCCAATACTTTGATTGCAGAGCTGTGAGTTTCAGTTGTCAACAAGGCGGTGTCCATTCAGTTGGTGATTTTACTCGAGTGTATCTGTGCAGTACGTTGTGACAGAGACCACTATTATTGCCCGCCAGCACGGAGAGGTGGGACCACCAGATTTCAGCACCAGAGCTACATATGCAAGTTGAGTGAGCCTCTGGTCTGCTGGAAGTTCACCAACGCCTTTTAGTTACTAATACCCCATAAAATTCCTGTAATTTACTGGACACTGTGTAGTCAATATAGACAGGTGTGATGAGGCCACCCCAACAGCACAAGCATTAACTATCCTCCCAAGTAGATGACTACTAGAACATTTTAATAAAACTAACTAGTCTAGTACTTATATATGTACACTCTTGCATTTATTATGTAACATTCCATGCATTTCTTTCATAATTTTTAAATCCTTTTTTTTTAAAAAAAAAGTTCTGGTCAACATAAAACTTGATCCAGAACAAATAAATGTAATATAATTCTATCAAAAATTTTACACTCTTGAGTTAGTTCAGTGTATTATATAATATTTGTTAAATATTATTAGTCTGCTTAAATATCTGTGGGTGTATCCATAACTATCACACCACATTACATATCATTACCCTAGACATTTTACATAGCTACATTCATTAAGAAAAAAAAATTGAGTGTGAGGTCGTAGTGGTAGCAAGAAAGGCCTTCTGACAATTCACAACTACATTTTATCTCAGGAGCCTTCACAGCTGGCCTCATACATTACATTTAGTAATATCACCATCATACAATACCATCAAACCCACTACATACATTGGGGGCTTGTCCAGGGATAATTAGCCCAACAGTAATATTAGGATCTCCTGGTTGGAGAAATAAAATTAGGGGAAAAAAAATTGTGAAATTCCCTTTAAAATTAAAAGTGTCCCTGCAGATAAAAGTTGGTGAATCTTCACAGCCAGTGATAATTAATTAGTTAACTGGTTAGTTAGAATTAGTTAGACTATAGTCATAAGAAGTACTTAGTGTATTTACTGGTTAGAGATTTAGCTTGTATATTATTATATTGTCTGAAAAGTATGGCGGAGCTAGCAAAATTCCGATCAGCTGCTGTGCTGACCGCAAAGGAGATGGGAATGGATGGTCAGATTTTAATTCAATATGTAACGGCTGAATGTGATAAATATATTGAAAGGGAAGATAGAAAGGTAGCTGAAGAGAAGAGGTTACAAATTGAGGCTGATAGAGAAATTAAGAGGCTGCAGATTGAGGCAGAAGAAAAACGACAGCAAAGGGAGGCAGAAGAAAAACGACAGCAAAGGGAGGCAGAAGAAAAAAGGTTGACTGCCGAAAGGGAGGCAGAAGAAAAAAGGTTGACTGCCGAAAGGGAGGCAGAAGATAGAAGGTTGCAAAGGGAGCACGAATTACGACTAAGGGAGCTGGAATTACAAGGCCCGGCTCCTGAAAATGGTGCCAGCCCTTTTGCCTCAGATGCTACGCCCAGTCTGGGAGCCTCAAACTCAGCTATGGGGTTTCATTTAGACCATTTTGTTGAAAAAGACGATGACATAGAGGGGTACCTAGGACGTTTTGAGTTATTAGCTACTACATATGGGTTAGAGAGAGAGAGGTGGAGTTTAAAGCTATCACAGGGATTGAGAGGTACTTCTTATGAAGTATTTGCCAAAATGAACAGGGAAGACCAAGACAATTATGACATGTTAAAGCAGGCTTTGTTATTAAGGTACGAGAAGAATGGTGAATTTTATCGTAAGAAATTTAGAAATGCCAAACTGTTGTCTGGGGAGACATACCACCAATTCTCTGCTAGACTAGAAACCTATTTGGAGAAATGGACGGCTCTGGGGAAGACCCAAGATCTTAAAGAAATGATCATGATTGAGCAATTGAGAGAGTCCATGGCTCCAGACATGAGAAAATTTCTCATGGAACAAGGTGCAGAGAAGTTGGGGGAAATTTTAAATGTTGCTGAGAGGTATCAGGCAGCTCAGGCAGAGGTAAGTGGTGCTAAAAAGAAGCACATAGACAATTTTTAAAGCTCCACAGCAATTTAATAAATTTGATAATAGAGAGCAGGGAAATAAAGGTAGGACAAACTTTGAGCGGCCAAGAAATGACTATCGCGACAGAAACTCACAGTTCAATGACCAAAAGTTCAATGAAAGAAAACCGTTGAACCAAGGAAAAAGATGGTGTAAATGGTGCAAGAAGGATAACCATAACACCGAATTTTGTAGAAGGAAACCTTCAAACATTGCTGCAATGAAGTCGGGGACGCGAAGATTAAAGGTTAATCCTAATGGACAACAGGAACCTTATCACCCCCCAGTTTGTGAGGATGTTATTTGTAATGGGGTCACCATAAGGTGCCTTTATGATACAGGTTTGGATTATGATTCAGTTGTGAAGTCTAGCCTAGTGGACCCAAGTCAGTATACCACAGAAACAGTGGAAATACAAGGGGCGACTAAGGACATACCACTCATGACACTTCCCATCGCAAGGATAACGGTGAAAACTCGCTATGTGGAGGAGAAATCAGAGCAGCAGTGATAGATGAACCAATCTACCCTCTGATATTGGGGTGTAGATACGTCTTCTTGGGGAATCCCGAGAAACCTGTGATCATGGCGACAGTGCAGACCAGGTCACAGAAGAAGGAGGAAGAAGGTGAACCTATAAATGCTCATCCAGAGGAGATGAGGAAGGCGCAGGCTGAGGATAGGACACTCAAGCCCTGTTTTAAAAAAATTGCCCAAATGCCACACACCTCCGAGCAAGGGGGAATATTTCATGAAGAACAAACTCTTATACAGGAAGGCCGGAACTGGAACAAATGGTCACAACCAGCTGGTTCTTCCCACTTCATATAGAGATAAAGTGATGGAACTCGGGCATGCGATTCCCTTCAGTGGTCACATGGGGATCAGCGCCACAGGACAGCGTATAGCTTGTCATTACTTCTGGCCAGGGATAACGGAGGATATAAAAAGATATGTCAAATCCTGCCCAGAATGTCAAAGGGTAGCTCCAAAGCACTGGACTGCTCCTGCAACTCTAGGGGAAATGCCCATAGTGGGAACACCTTTTGAGAGGGTTGCAGTGGATATTGTAGGACCTCTCACTCGGACCAAGAGGAGGAACAGTTACATCCTTACTCTGGTGGACACTTGTTCTATGTGGGGAGAGGCGGTAGCCCTGCCATCAATTGATTCAAAACATGTAGCAGAGGCACTACTTACAATATTTACCCGATTAGGATTCCCGCATCAAATCTTGACGGATAATGGTTCTCAGTTCAAGGGGAAACTAACGGAAGAAGTTTTTAAGCTATTTCAAGCCAGACACTTTCATTGTAGTCCGTACCATCCACAAGGGAACGGCCAGGTAGAGAGGTTCAACGGGACTCTCATTTCTATCCTGAGAAAGCTGGCACACGAAAAACCGGATCTGTGGGATCAATTCCTGCCCGCCGCATTGTTTGCGTACCGGGAGGTACCACATAGTTCAACCGGGATGGCTCCCGCAACTCTGCTATTTGGGAGGCCAATAAAAGGTCCATTAGAAGCTCTATTAAGGACCTGGACAGATGAGAAGGCGGAAGAGACTGTTACCTCATCGTATCAATACGTGAACGAACTGACCACTCGTTTGAAAGCTGGATGGAAACTGGCAAATGATAATTTGAAGCAAGCCAGGAAGAAACATGCAGCATATTTTAATAGGAAGGCAAAGGACAGGGAACTGGCAGTCGGAGAGAAGGTGCTGCTTCTACTACCCGGAAGCCAGAATAAATTACAAATTGGTTGGCAAGGTCCATATACGGTTCTAGAGAAGGTGTCTAGAACAAACTATAAAATTGACAAAAAGGGGAAGGAGAAAGTTTATCATGTAAACCTGTTAAAGAAGTATCTGGACAGACCACTCCAGGAAAGCACCCCCTTATTGACCTTGGCTATTGCAACCCAGATGCAAAAAGAACCACTCATCTCACATGAATACCCATTACATCCTTGTGAAACCGCAGCACAGGTAAAAGTCAGTAAGCACCTGACTAAAAACCAGAGGGAGAGAGTTCAACAGGTTCTGGAGGAACATACAGATGTATTAACAGATAAACCAGGATATACAAATTTGCTACAGTATGACATGAAACTGGTAGACTCAAACCCAATCTGTATGAGAGCCTATTCTATTCCGTTCGCGAAGGAGAAGGCATTGAAGGAAGAAATAGAGTGTTTGTTGAAGGAGGGGATTATTTCGCACAGTGAATCATCTTTTAGTTCTAGTGTCGTTTTGTTGAGAAAACCGTCTGGGGAACACAGACTGTGCATAGATTACAGGAAACTGAATGCTGTCACAGAAGGACAAGTGGATCCATTACCAGACACAAAACAGTTATTTGCCAGACTGAACAAGGCAAAATACTTTTCAAAGGTGGATCTTAGTAAAGGCTATTACCAGATCCCAGTGAAGCCTGAAGTGAGACCTCATTTGGCTTTTAGAACTTCGGATGGACATTATGAATTCAATATGCTACCATTCGGACTGAAAAATGCTCCGAGTGTGTTTTCAAGGATGATGCGCAAATTGTTGGATCCCCTGAATAACCCATGTATCACGAATTTCATGGATGATATTCTCGTCGCCACAGAGACATTTGAAGAACACATTGAAGCTCTGGAGATGTTGTTTGATAGACTTCGGGAGGCGAACTTAACTGCTAGGCCAACAAAATGTTGTATTGGATGCAAAGAGTTGGAATTCTTGGGACACACTGTATATCAGGGTAATATGACCCCTGATCCTAAGAACTTGGAAAAACTGCAGAGAGCACCTAGGCCGCAAACAAAAAAGGATGTGCGATCATTTGTGTCGTTATGCGGATTTTATCAGAAATACATCAAGAATTTTAACGCTATTTGTGCTCCTCTGACTGATCTGACTCGCAAGGGACTTCCAGATAAAATTATTTGGACTGCACAATGTGAACTAGCGTTCCAAGAGTTAAAGGAAAAACTCACTAGCAAGCCTATTCTCAAACTGCCTGATTTGACACAGGACTTTGTCTTAAGAACCGATGCAAGTAATGTAGGACTAGGAGGGGCTTTGTTGCAAAGATCATCTTCACCTGATGGGGAACTGAAACCAGTCGCTTATGCAAGCCGTAAATTGAATAGGGCGGAACAAGGATACTCCACAAGCGAAAAAGAATGTTTAGCGTTAATCTGGGCAATAAAGAAGTTTCAAATCTATCTGTATGGTAGGACTTTTGTGGTGGAGACGGACCATCAGCCTCTCGTATTCTTATCTCAGGCTAAGCATGAAAACGCAAGATTGCTGAGGTGGTCTTTATTGCTTCAACCTTATCAGTTCAGTATCCAATATATCCCAGGCAAATTGAATGTCGGTGCAGATTTCCTCAGTCGGAACCCCTGTGATCAAAATTAGAGTAGTGGCAGACGTGAGGAGTAATTTTACCTATGTGTATCGCTGGTTTTGGAACTTGCCATAGGCATGTTTTCAAGTGGGGAGATGTGTAGTGAAATTGACAGAGATACAACGGTAAAATACCTCCAAAGATAACATGTAAGGATAAAAACATAATGCGTAGGCTGCTGATAGTACATGATCGCCCAGACCGCGGGTCATCACCCTCCATAAAAATTGACTTGCTAGACAGGAGGGGAACGGCGGATAAAAAGGAAAAAATATGACTGGAAAGATTGCGTGAGACTAGAAAGGCTAAGGAGACGCAATTGGGGGGGGGAAACGGAGAAAAGTCACGTTTCCCAAGTTGACATAAAGTAAGGAACTCGACAGAAGGGACCTTGGATATGTTACGCCACAGTCATTTATTGGTCGCTTTTGCGATACCAAGCCTTTGATTTGAATTCAGCGGCAGAACGCAGATGTTTGGAATATTACAAAAATTAAAAAGTAACTTTTTCGTAATATTAATGTTAGGAATATAAAAATTAGCTGGCCGGATGGCCCATTCTGAGCAGTGAACTAATATGTTCTTAATTTTACAGACGGATAGATAATATTGAAGATAATGACAAAAGACAGTGTGGTTCACATCAGCGACAGACTGTATGGAATAAAAAGTGTCGCTATTTGCACAAAAAAAACACGACCTCGAGACGCAGGTGTTCAAATCTACTTAGTAGGGAAGCGAAGGGACATTGGTGGGAGCTGTGTCTAAATATAACTTTTAACGACAAAATTTTGGAGGGGAGAGAAAGGTTGGTTCAAAAATCAAGTACGTTTTTGAAAAAAACAAGTAGAGACGGACAGACTAACAGATAAACATCCATACTTGACTGAAGCATGACTGAAATGACTTTAGGGTAGGAAATTTGAATTTGAAATAAACCTAGGCAGTGATTGGCCACAGACAATCATTTTATCGGCGCTCAGACGCGCAAGTGGGGCCATTCCTCAATAGTTGTTCGATGATAGACACAGTATTTTAAAGTGTGGTGATTTCCAAATGAAAGAAAGTGAAATAAGTTCAGGGACGCCATACTATAGCCAGCAGCTCAGCTGAGTTTTGCTAGCATTTCTGTGTTCTTTATTCATAATCTGGTAAGATTGAAATTATTTCTTTGTATATTTTGAATATTGTTTAATGTTCGAGTGATTTGATACTGCCATATCATAATCTAGCCTTACAAACAAGTAGGGATTTGCTCTAGACCCCCCGCCCAAGTCAGGGTCTAGGGACCAACAATATACATAAACTCCAGCAAGGGTTAGGAAAGACAGATCAAGTGTTGAGAATAATGAAACATATTACCTATCCACTTTTAGGGAAGGAAACTAATAAATATTTTTCAGAATCTATAGTCTGGGAGGACCTATCTGATGTAAAACCACCATGGTAAATGTGCTGTTTGGTCAGAGAGATCTGACCTGTCTGTATGATGTGGTTGTTGTGTCCGTGTTGTGTCCAGACGTGGGTAGAGAATAGAATTTTGACACATAGCCAATACTTTGATTGCAGAGCTGTGAGTTTCAGTTGTCAACAAGGCGGTGTCCATTCAGTTGGTGATTTTACTCGAGTGTATCTGTGCAGTACGTTGTGACAGAGACCACTATTATTGCCCGCCAGCACGGAGAGGTGGGACCACCAGATTTCAGCACCAGAGCTACATATGCAAGTTGAGTGAGCCTCTGGTCTGCTGGAAGTTCACCAACTCCTTTTAGTTACTAATACCCCATAAAATTCCTGTAATGTACTGGACACTGTGTAGTCAATATAGACAGGTGTGATGAGGCCACCCCAACAGCACAAGCATTAACTATCCTCCCAAGTAGATGACTACTAGAACATTTTAATAAAACTAACTAGTCTAGTACTTATATATGTACACTCTTGCATTTATTATGTAACATTCCATGCATTTCTTTCATAATTTTTAAATCCTTTTTTTAAAAAAAAAGTTCTGGTCAACATAAAACTTGATCCAGAACAAATAAATGTAATATAATTCTATCAAAAATTTTACACTCTTGAGTTAGTTCAGTGTATTATAATATTTGTTAAATATTATTAGTCTGCTTAAATATCTGTGGGTGTATCCATAACTATCACACCACATTACATATCATTACCCTAGACATTTTACATAGCTACATTCATTAAGAAAAAAAATTGAGTGTGAGGTCGTAGTGGTAGCAAGAAAGGCCTTCTGACAATTCACAACTACATTTTATCTCAGGAGCCTTCACAGCTGGCCTCATACATTACATTTAGTAATATCACCATCATACAATACCATCAAACCCACTACACGGAGGGACTTCTTCTGATGATCAGATTGCTTCATGTTGTATCGCTCTGTAAAGAGTTTCCTATCATATATATATATATATATATATATATATATATATATATATATATATATATATATATATATATATATATATATATATATATATATATATATATATATATATATATATATATATATATATATATATATATATATATATATATATATATATATATATTTTTTTTTTTTTTTTTTTTTCTATTCAACTGTTTTATTACATCTGTGAATGAAAACCAGACAATCTTGATCCAGGGCACTTTTTTTTTTATATAAAGTATCCCGTTCATCCCTTCATGGGTTATAATTAGGACATGTGGTGTAATAAATTCAAGAAAATAAAATCAGATTTCCAATATCTAAATAAACTACCTTCTTCCCCCCTCAACTCAGTCCAAATAGAGTAAGTCAAAACCAAATTTGTGTGAATGTTTTTGTGTGTGACCTCCAGTTTTCCCAAGAAACAAACAAACAATAAAAATACAAATGAATACCAAAAAAAAAAAAACAACAACAACTCATAACTGCCCTGTTGTTAACAAGGTGAAAAGGGGTGAGACAGCCCTGGGGTGTCCGAGATTACATCAAATCCACCAATTATCTGCCATCATCCACACGAGCACCCCTGATGACTGGGCACAAATCTTTCACCTTGGTAACATCTATACCCAAATGTGATAGATGAAGTCACTCACAAACTTTGAGGTCGGGAATAACTCCAGCTTTCATGTTTAAAACTCAGTCTACACAATTATGTCTAGAGTATACTGTGAGTGTGGGTGCGTGTCCTTTTTATTTATATTATTATTTTTTTTTATTATTAAACGTAAATTTAAGGAAATTAAATAGTTGAGAGCACCGCTATCGTCCTATCTCACATTCACCTGCCTTCGCCCATTTCTGGTAGAATCAACCCATGCCTCTTGCCTTGGTGGTATAGGCCTTTTCCTGTCCATTATATGTAGACGTTATCTTCCTCATGATTGTTTGCATCCAACCTTTCTTTCAATTTCGGTTTTTTACAAGGTGTTCTAGTTGTATTTGTGTCCGAGAAAATACACACCGACACATTTTGTAAAAGACTGAAAATGTATGTTTGCTTTTGTTTTCGTGTGTGTGTGTTTTTTTTTTTATTATTGCACTTTCAATATGGAATTCTCCGCGGGATAAGTAAATTAAATTAAACCTAACATCGAGATGAAGCTTTAAAAAGGAACTTCAGGTTTCCACCTTCACAATCAAATCCCTATCATTCAGGACAATTGTGCTTGGCAAACTGCAGTGCTGATATAGGTGTTTTTGTAGTTTTTTTTTTTTTAAATTAATGAAGAAAAATATTCCGTTCAACCTCTGATGGGTTATAATTAGGATATATACTGAAGCACATTAAAAACGCACCACTATTATATATACTGATGCCGAGAAGCTGGCAAAAAAAAGTGTGGGAATGGATTTTCCCCGTGTTTGCCATGAGGTAGAGAGCGAATGGCTGCTGGAATGGAAAGTGCAAGATTCAACCCACGGGTGTGTGTACAGACTACATGAAAACGATAAAAGTTACACGTGCAACACGATTCCCAACAGCTATGACCCTGAAAATGTGTACGCGTTCTGGCAGTATACTCGGTATAAAAAGGCCGTTGAGACAAAACACCCAGTACATGTGCTTGAAATGCCACGACTATCTGAAAACGACCGCCAACGAGCCATCGGTATGTTGGAGACCGGAATGAGCTCGCGGGCCATTGCCAGAAGGATGAATTGCCACCACAGCACTATTGTACGTCTCAATGAACGTTACGGAACCACTGGCAGTGCCCGGGATAGACTTCGGAGTGGCCAACTACGAGTTACTACCCCTGCGCAAGATCGTCATATTGTGCCGAGTCACCTAAGGAATCGTTCTCTCCCGGCAAGTCAAAGAGCAAGAGCAATAGTGGTTAGACATGGGCAAGTCTCTCGAATGAGTCATACGACGACTTAGAGATACAGGCCTATCTGCAAGACGACCTTATGTTGGGCCAAACTTGACTCACAGACATCGTTAGCAGCGCCTGCAATGGGCAGAGCAACATATCAGATGGACTAGACTGCAGTGGAATGCTGTCCTATTCACAGACGAGAACAGATTCAACATATCCTTTGCAGATGGACGTATGCGGATTTAGCGACGGTGTGAAGAGCGCTTTGCAGATTGCTGTGTCAACCGATTTCGAGGTGGCAGTATTCACATTTGGGGAGGATTCAGTTTTCACCATCGCTTGCCTCTTCACGTCTTCCGTGGAAATGTTAATGCTGTGACATATCGAGATGAGGTTCTGGATGCACTGGTTGCTCCTGCTTTCACAAATTATCCAGACTTGCAGCTTCTCCAGCAGGATAACGCACGTGCATTTTTTTGTATTTTTGGTTTTCTCCCTTGCCTGCACAGAATGCAATGAATTTCATAACCATCAAATGTACAAATTAATGACCAGCATGGATTCATAGGAAAATGAATAAAGATTCCAAATATGTAAACTTGTACACACTTATATTTACATTTCACACTCTGTTCCTGGATTATACAGGTGGTGCGTTTTTAATGTGCTTCAGTATGTATTGTTTTCAATTCCAAATAATAATATGAACAACTGCCGATAGGAGAAAGTGGCATCACACTTGTCAAATCATTGTAAATAGGGAAAATCACAATTACCAATTATGCTTATATGTTAAAAAAAAAAAACGAACAAAATCAAGCAGAAACTCTGAACAAGATGGTGGAGGGGTGTAAAATTCTGGTGGTTCCAGTTATATAACTGACTTTAACAGATATTTAATTGACTTTCATCTGTTAAAAGTCAAATACATTGTAAGAACAGCATCAGACCTTCACATTCCCAACCACTATATATTAACCTTTGTTCATGTTAAATATTGTTTGACTATATTATGCAGTTCCCTAGGTCTGTCTATTCTTAACACCTCTTCTATATTTATAGGTAAGTTTGATGCCTGCAAATAATCTAATATTGGTATTCTCATTTGTTCATACCTCTTACATTTTAACAAGAAATGTTCTATATTATTGTCTTGAAGACATCCTGTACAGTAAGGTTCTTCTATTCTGAAATAGCCTTTTCCCAGCTGTAGTCTGAGAAGTTTCTTATTACTGGGAATTTTCAATTCCCTAGATATCTGACATTTTCTTGTTGGAGCCTTGAACATCTTATATGCATGTCTTCCTTTCAGATTTTTACCCCACTCTGCTTTCCATTCATTTTTGTAGTGATCCAACTCATGCCTCATATGTATCATCAGCATCACCTTTCAACTCCCAAGGAGCATATGTCTCATGCCATCAGCTGAAGATCTCTCCATGTCTGTCTCCAGCTCTCTTCTCCATGTGGTTTCTTAAGGTCTTCCTCTACCTGCCTTACCCTTTGATTCTGGAACTCACATCAGGGCCGGCTCTACCGACGGCGCAACACGTGCATTTGCACGGGGCGGCAAGCTTTAGGGGGCCGCAAAAAATCTTTTTACTTATTTTTACAATCCCGCCAAAATATTCCGCCTGGGAGCATCGCTGGAGTAATGGTTACCACACTGCGCTAGCGATCAGGTGTTCAAGCCCGGGCGCATCGCTGGAGTAATGGTTACCGCACTGCGCTAGCGATCAGGTGTTCAAGCCCGGGCGCAGGCATTTGTAATAGTGTCATCGACCAGGATTTTGATTGAATAACCTGAACGGCCCCTGAAATAAACCCTCTGTGGATGGTGTCGCGGAGTGTTTGAAGGTTTCGTCTAGATTATTTTAAAATTCCTTACTTTTCTATTCCTTCACATTTTGTCTGTTTTCTCTAAGAAATAGTTGCACCTGCGATCTGTTCTTGAACTGTTTTTCAAGTCTTCACTAATAGTTCTGCCATACGATCCTAATGATAGCTCTCCTCCTACAAAGGCAGTAAAAGGTATTTCTTTAGAGACGTCAGTACAATTTATTGGCTTGGTCGAAACCACAGTTGTTCCAAGAGGATTATTTTTCCATGTTCAGTGGTCAACTGAAGACCGCCACGATAAATTTTCCGGCATGGCTGAACGGGAGACAGGAATTAATTAACTTGGCGTGGGAATCAGGAGTTTATTTTTTTATCGACTGTTCTGTGTTGGCGGTTCGAATGTTTCAGTTGTTTTGGAGTGTGCATTCAAGGAAGTTACAGTGATAAATAAGTTTTTAAAACGTTTTATGGAAATGAGTACAGTGCTTCAGCCTCCATTCATTACTAAATAATACATTTTATTGTAGGTTTATTAAAACAGTTTTAATATTCAAATAGATATATTGTCCGATAAAAGAAAAAAAAACTATCAGGTGCTGAATATCGGAAACGGAAACTGGAAAAAGAACGCGATATTCAAAAACATAGCGCGGCTTTACATAAATATATAAAAACTGAAACAGCTGAGGTAGGACAGAAGAAAATAAGCAAATGTGCCGAAACAAATGATTCTGAGCTCATGGCAATTACTTCTAACTCGGACCCCAGTAACGGGGATATTACTAACAATGTCAAAAATGAGACTGATTTGACTGTTTCCAATTCCAGAGATTTAAGTGATGAACTTAAGAGGTACACTGATTCGGCAAGATGGAGTCCTTCTTTAAGCGATACCGAAAGACTGGAAATCGTAAAAAAAGGCCTGCCAGAGAGACCAAAAAATGAGTTCGTTTTTCCGCGCAGCTCTAATGGTCGGAAATTTTCCTTAAATTTTTACACTAGGGAGCTAAGCAATGGAGAACATATTAATCGATCATGGTTAGTGTATTCAAAAGAAAAAGATTCTGTATTTTGTTTCTGCTGTAAGTTGTTTTCCTGTAATAAAATGTCACTCACTACTCATGGCTATAATGATTCGGGTCATTTGTATGTGTATCTTAATGAACACGAAAAATCTAAAAACCACTTGGAGTCCCATACAAAGTGGATTGAATTATCGTCCAGGCTTAAATCAGTACAGACAATTGATTCAATGCAACAAGAGTTATTAAATTTAGAAGTTCGACACTGGAGGAGCATAATAGAACGCCTAATTGCTAATGTCCAGTTCTTGAGCCAACAATGCTTGCCATTTCGTGGAACATCTGATAAATTATATGACCCTAACAATGGAAATTTTTTAAAGCTTCTTGAACTGATTGCCAGATTTGATAGTGTTATGTGTGAACATTTAATGAGAGTAGCTCGTGGATTGACCCAACATTACCTTGGGAAAAACATTCAAAATGAATTAATTGCTCTTCTCTCTGGAACCATAAAAAAAAGAAATAATTTCTATGGTGGAGAAAGCTAAATATTATAGCATAGTTGCAGACTGTACTCCCGATGTAAGTCACATTGAACCATTAACACTAATTGTAAGATTTGTTAATACGAATCCAGATGATATCAACATTCATGAGCATTTTCTTGGTTTCATTGCTGTAGAAGCCACTACAGGCTCAGCGTTAACCGAATGCATTCTAAGAAAATTGTCAGACATGGATATTCCAATCGCAAACATGCGTGGCCAGGGGTATGACAATGGATCAAAAATGAAAGGAAAACATTCAGGAGTTCAACAACGTATTAGGGACTTGAACCCGAGAGCTTTTTATATCCCTTGCTGTTCTCATTCTCTCAACTTGGTGGTCAATGATGCCGCGATGTCATCTAGAGAAGGGGTTTTATTTTTTTGAAACGGTTCAGAAATTGTATGTGTTTTTCTCAGCGTCAACACTGCGTTGGGGAATCCTTAAGAAACATATTACAACTCTAACGCCCAAACCACTAAGTACAACTCGCTGGGAATCTAGAATCGAGGCCATTCGTCCTTTAAGATATTATATTGAGGAATTTTATGATGCATTGATAGAAATTGCTGATGACGAGTCAGTAGACAAAATGGCGAGACATGAAGCTGAAACCCTTGCCCTAAAACTGAGAGATTTTAAATTTTTATGTTGTCTGGTTATATGGCACTATGTTATAAACGAAATTAATGTTGCTAGTAAACTGTTGCAAAGCATAAAAATGGAATTGACTAATGCCATAACAACTTTGAGAAATGTTCTCCAGAGCCTTAAGAATCTCAGAAATGATAAATCATTTCAAAATTTTCTTGTTGATGCTACAACATTAGCTGAGAAAGTTGAAGCTGATCCTGATTTGATACCAACGTTTGAATGTACTAGAGTGCGTCGGCAGAAAAAGGAACACAACTATGAAGCAAGAGATGAACCTATTTTAGATCCCAAAACTAAATTCAAAATTGAATTTTTCTTTTTTATTATTGATGTTACAACTAATTCTATTGAAGAAAGGTTCGAGCAATTGGAACATCACAGTTCACATTTTTCCTTTTTATATAACATCCCTAAATTGAAATCTGAGACGACAAATGAGCTCTTAAACAAATGTAGAAACCTAGAAAGCATTTTAACACATCAAGAAAATAGAGACATTGATGCCATTGAGCTATGTGATGAACTGAAAGTAGTATCCAAATTAGTACCAGAAAATACTCCACCAATTGAAGTTCTTCGTTACATTATTGAAAATAACATTGCTCCTAATGTCGCTATAGCCTTAAGAATATTACTAACTTTGCCGGTAACGGTAGCAAGTGGTGAGCGTAGTTTTTCAAAACTGACGCTTATTAAAACTTATTTACGCTCAACAATGGCCGAAACTAGATTGGAAGGACTTGACATGATTTCAATTGAACATGAAATCGGTCAAAAATTAGACTACGCAGACCTTATTTCTGCTTTTGCAAATATGAAAGCAAGAAAAGTGTCTTTTTAAGCAGTATATACTTCAAACCATATAAATTCAAATAATGTGAAAATAGTGCTAAAAACTATAACATGTACATACTACAGTTAAGTGTTTGTGACTCAGCAGTTCATCGTTCCACATGAGAAGAGCATGCCCTATATGTAAGTAATGTAACTACATTTATTTCATATAATTGTCTCTAATAAAGTCAATCTTTTATTTTATGATTATACAGTATTTTCATCAATTTATCAATAAATTATTATTAATGGTACTATTTAAAATTAGGCTAATGGTCATGAAATTAATGTTGAAGCTTGTTTAATAACATAATGGTTTCAAAAATTTCAAACGTTAATTTGAGGTTGGGCTGGGGCGGCAAGGTATGGTATTGCACGGGGCGGCAAAATTCCTAGGGCCGGCCCTGACTCACATATAAGGATACTTGGAATATGCATCAACTGCAATGGGAAAATATAGGGTCATAAAAGGTCCTGCATAACCAGTGTGAATTCTTGCTCAAGATCTTCTAGTTTCAGGTCAGGACTGATATTTTTTTTAATGTGTATTGTCTGGACTGGCTTGGCATGAGGCACATGTCTTTGCTGTCGCTCCAGTGTCTGTGTTGATACTTGGCCACCTGCAGTGGCATCTTGGAAACTGTTTCACACGAGCTCCTCCAAAATGAAGTGACGAAGGATTTATGGTGCAACCGAATTCAGCTTGTCCAAGAAAAAAGTATACATCAAGGCCTAAAAACCCAACCCCTGCAGACCCAAGTAGAACAGTCCCAACTGAGATGGTTTGGCCATGTCTGCAGAATGGGAGAAGATAAGCTACCACGGAAAGCATTGGAAACTAAAAGCCAGGGATCCAGATCTCCAGGACGACCCAAAGTCCGCTGGGAGGACAACATTAGACAATCTTTGAAGGACCGAGGACTAGAATGGAACCAGGCCAGGAGGAAGACAGCCGATAGATTAGTATGGCGCTCTCTCTTCCAAACCTCTACACCTCACGGTAGAAGAGGAACGACTAAGTAAGTAAGTAAAGAAAAAAGTTTGGATGACAATCAAAGAATATTATGAGCAAGTCATCTCTGCAAAATATGGAGCCTGGCCACCCTATCTAGACAAATTCGCAGACTTGCTAAGTGTTATTTAATTAATAACTTGAAGATCAGCAAGTGCATCATTGTATAATGAGATACACTGAAAGAGGAAGCTTCAAATTTAGTCACCATGTGGATCTAGCCTCATAGACAGTCTTGATGGTGTATCAGCATTGGCGTATTTCCTTGTAGGTCAATATTTGATCACAAAGTTGTATACCATCATGGATAAATGGTGAAAGTTGAAGATGTTACATACCTGTCAACTTGTACAGGAAAGGGATAATCTGTACAGGAATTTTTAATTTTTGTCAGTGGACAGCCATACAAGCAGTTTGTACAGGTGTTTTTTAAGTATATTTTTTCATCTAGGGTAGACTAGAGCGTGGCCGTACCGTGATTCGAATATGGCACCTTTGCGGCGAGAGACCAGCGCTCTAACCATTTTTTGTAAGACCAGATACTAATTTTTATGTTCGCGTTTAGCAAGATACGATCTATTTCTTACTTACTTAGTCGTTCCCCTTCTACCGTGAGGTGTAGAGGTTTGGAAGAGAGAGCGCCAGACTATCCTATCGGCTGTCTTCCTCCTGGCCTGGTTCCATTCTAGTCCTCGGTCCTTCAAAGATTGTCTAATGTTGTCCTCCCAGCAGACTCTGGGTCATCCTGGGGGTCTGGATCCCTGGCTCTTTGTTTCCCATGCTTGTCGTGGTAGCCGATCTTCTCCCATTCTGCAGACATGGCCACACCATCTTAGTTGGGACTGTTCTACTTGGGTCTACAGGGGATGGGATTTTAGGCCTTGACGTATCGTCTGGTTGCGGACCATGTCTCTTCTTGTTACTTCAACCACCTTCCTCAGATACCTCATTTCTGAGGTTTCATTTACATCTACACTGGTTAAAAAATGTTCACAATATAGATTGAATATGTTTTCATTTACATCAACACTGGCTGAAAAGCTTGAAAACTTTCATTATTTTTAAAGTGAATTTGTTAACATAGACATTTACACGGAACTGTAAATGTACAGTACTTTGCAAAAAAAATGGCAGTCATATTCCTCAACTAAATATGCTGAAATTTAATTAAATATGCATGTTCTGCCCCAAATTTGCACTCCACTTAAGTGAGCAAACACTACCAAAAGTAAAACAAAAATTAGCGTAGAGTACAGTCCCTTGATAATAGAGCAGACGACAATTTATAATGCTAGTGGCAGAAAATGGATACAAAGACAAAGTGTATGTTAATTTCACAGCTTTAGAATGAAGGAAATCAAACATGTTCCAACATTTCTAAAACCTTGAACATTCCTGAGCGGACTATCTACAGAGTTGTGAGTAAATTAAAAGCAGGTAATGGAATCGAGCGAAAAGAAGGTAGTGGGAGGCCAAGAATTTTGGACACAAAGGACCATCGGCGTCTCGCCCAAATCGTTCGGGCTGGGCCAATGAAGAGTGTAGAAAACATACGGCAGCGCATGATCGAGTTGGGAAGCTCAGAGGTATCTAATGCTACTGTCAACCGGGAGCTACACAGGATGAATTACACAAAAAAGCGGGTAATTTCGTCGCCATTGCTCACAGAGACTCACAAACAGATGCACTTGAACTGATGCCACGAAAACAAAAAATTGTCATGGGACAATGTGATTTTTTTCAGATGAATGTTCTGTTTGGTCTTATCCTGCTCAAATAAATATTTGGACGAAAGACTCTGTAACGCCTGTGTACCAGCGACCGAAACATACCCAGAAATTCCATCTTTGGGGAGGGGTGTCAGCAAGAGGTGCCACCCCATTGTGTGTTTTCACAGGAATTCTCACGAAAGAAAGGTACATCGACATACTAGAGGGACACCTTCTGCCATTTATGCAGGTCATGTACCCCGATGGGTGAACTTTTCAACATGACAATGACCCAAAGCATACAGCTCATACCACCAAAGCATGGCTGCAAGAGAAGAATGTGATAGTGCTGAAGTGGCCCAGCAACAGTCCCGACCTAAACCCAATTGAAAACGTTTGGGCACTACTCAAGAATCATTTAAAAAAGAGTGGACTCAGAGACGTTGAACAATTGAAGAAGGAAGCTGAAAAATACTGGGACAGTCTGACTCACAATTACCTACAAACACTTGTGGGAAGTATGCCTCGCCGCATCCAGGCTTGCCTTGCTGGAGAAGGCAACATTATATTGTACTGAAACAACTGTTAATAGATAGGGGAGATACCAATCTTCCTCTGGACATACAGTTTTTATTATTATTTGCTTCTATGAGTGTGCTGCGTTGCGAAAATATGACTGCCATTTTTTTTGCAAAGTACTGTAAATATTATAATTAGAATGTACATCATTTCTTTCCCTCCCTGCTCCATATGGAACTTGGGACTACCTATGCTTTTAGTTCCCTTTAAGAAACTAGCAATAAAGCAGTCACCAGCCCTTGCAGCGGTGGTTCATGAAATCATCATTCTATATGCTGAGGTTGTCAGCCTCAAATAACTTGGACATCCACTAGCACTTTTCACATATTAATATTCACATGGCAATATATACATATTAGTTCACATGTTAGTAATGAAAACATAGAATGTAAAATGTACAACTTACGCCAATCTTGGCTCACAGACTGTTTGCTCAGAGAAGCAGGTTAAGGCACAAGCAGATGCCTTTTTTTCACGTGTTCTTGGGGGTCGTTACTTTAACAATAAATTCCCACTATGACTCTGTGTTTTCAGTTTCCTCACATCCCAGTTTTCCTTATCAAAATGATAGAGTTTTCCTGGGCTGTTTAAGTCCTTCAAAATGCTCCAACAAAGTCCTGTCTGATAAATGGAATTCTGATTCTAGTTTTAACTCTGGCAGTCTGGTTGTCGTCTTGGCAAGCGATTCTCACAGTGAACTAGACTTGCAAAAAATGTCAGATTATATGGTCCTTGGCCTCCCCCGCAGTTGTTTGTTACGATTATAGGCGGCGTCCAATCAGGAATTTGGTGGTTCCTCTATTTCGAACCCCAGCCAATCATTTAAAAACTGCATATTTACAGTAGATGGGGTAATTCAAAATTATTTCCGCCTGAAATTCTGTGCGTGATGCAAAAGGTCACCTCTCCCATATATGGCAATAAAACATCCTGATTGCATTCTCTGCAATGTATACAAATACACCATCTTACTTTTATCTAAAGTAATACAAGATGGAAATAGAACTCCTGAACTATTACTGTCCGAACAACAAACCTCTGAGTCTCAGCTCTATACAGGTACCAGCCACCAACTTTATAGCAGTTGGAGACTTTAATAGCCACTCCCAGAGCTGGGGCTATAGCCATCTGGATCACAGAGGGGAAGAGGTTGAAACTTGGCAAGATGATCACTCCCTAATCCTAGTCAATAATGCCACAGATACTCCTACCTTCTACTCCAGAGGATGGCACACAACTTCAACACCAGATCTTGCCTTCTCCACACCAGATATAGCTGGATCTATTAGTAGAGAAGTAGGAGACCAACTAGGGGGAAGCGACCATCGCCCAATCTTTCTTACTGTCCAGAGTGCAGCTCTCAGTACAGGCCCAGCCATTACAAGATGGAACTACAAAAAAGCCAACTGGGGTTTATTCAGGCATCAGGTGAACACGCTGCTGTCTACCCTCAAGGTACAGAACAGAGACATTAATGAAGTGGTAAAAGACTTCAACAGATGCATACTACAAGCTGCAAAAGAAACCATTCCCAAAGGATGCCGGCGTAACTACATACCATACTGGTCCAGCACACTCCAAGAACGTCAGGAAGCTATGGACAGGGCTAGAAAGGACGCAGAGTCTCAGCCTTCACTTGAAACTCACAACAAATGGAAAAAGGCTGTAGCAGAGTTTCAGAGAACAAAGCTAGAAGAAAAACGGAAAAGCTGGAGAACTAAAACGGCATCGCTGAACCTTGAGAAAGACGGCAGGAAACTTTGGAGATTAGTCAAGTCTCTAAATGAAGAGCGTTCCTCACCTAGGCAGACTATCACATTGGATGAAGGTGGCAAACTTTTCAGAGGAAAACAAGCTGCAGACTTGTTTGCTAGAAGATACAGTTCAGAAAGCAACTTACCCATTAACATAGATCATCAGAGAGAGATAAGAAAAGAAATACTGGCAACCATGGGACAGACAGATACTCCTGCCCCAATGAGGGAACCCATCACACTAGGAGAACTACAGAAGGCTATTTCCAAGCTTAAGTTTCAAAAGTCACCCGGCCCAGACAAAATCAGCAACGAAATGCTAGTAAATCTGAGCTTAGCAGCAAAGACAAAACTGCTCGAGATATTCAACCACAGCTGGTTGAAAGGAACGGTACCCCAAGTATGGAGAGAAGCCATCACAATACCCATACTAAAGAAAGGGAAATGTAAGACCGAGGCTGCAAGTTACCGGCCAATCAGTCTCACAAGCTGTGTTGGGAAGACAATGGAGCGAATAGTCAACCACAGATTGAAATGGTATTTAGAGTCTGAGCAGATCCTGGTGCCGGAACAAGCTGGATTTAGAGAATGCTACAGTATAGAAGACCAAGTTACTTACTTGTCTCCAGCAATAGAAGATGCCTTCCAGGAGAAGAAAAAGGTCCTAACGATCTGGGTCGACTTCAAGCAGGCCTTTGACAAGGTGTGGAAAGATGGCCTCATTGCAAAACTTAGGAGAAGTGGAATCCAAGGCAACATGATGAAATGGATCCAGTCATACTTGCATAACAGGAGAACTAGAGTCACTCTTGACGGTCTGCAGAGCAGAAAAGTGTTGCTCCATCAGGGGGTACCTCAAGGAGGAGTAATTTCCCCAACACTCTTCCTTGTTTACATCAATGACCTGGTGAAAGATCTCCCTGCAGGAGTTAAAGCTGCCTTATATGCAGATGACCTAGTACTCTGGTGCGCTGATGAAAATGTCACCACAGCAAATTATAGAATGCAGCGGGCAGCAGACATGCTAGTGTCATGGGCAGAGAAATGGCTTATCACAATAAACACAGACAAAACCTCCACAACACTGTTCTCCCTCGCCCCCAAGGACAAATCAGCTAACATACACCTAGGGACAACCGTGATCAAGGAAGAAAGCTACCCCACCTATCTTGGGGTGACATTTGACCAAAGGCTTACATGGAATAAGCATATTGAAAATGCAGAAGGAAAGGCCCGAAGACGACTAGGCATACTCAGAAAATTAGCAGGTATCAACTGGGGAGCAAATGAACGAAACCTAAAGAAGATTTATAATGGAGTAATAAGACCACACTTAGAGTTTAGCTCAGCAGCATGGTCATCAGCTGCTAACTCACATCTGCAGTCTTTGGACAAGGTGCAAAATCAAGCTCTCAGGCTCATTACAGGAGCCATGAAAACTACACCAATAACAGAGATGCAGAAGGTTGCTGGATTACAGACATTGTCCCATAGAAGAGACACAAAAACCATGATCCAGATGGAAAAGTACAACAGTATGCCAATGCACCCAATGAAGGCAAGACTAGATGATCTGGCATTGGGACGTCCAAAGGGTAGCAGCTTTGTGCATCGGGGAAAAAGACTTATAAGACAGCATCAAGAAGACCTATCCATGAAGACAACACCACTGAAGCCCACCCTATACCCTGTACCATGGGAGCAGGCCAGCAGTGCCCTCCAAATTAATACATCAGTCAGTGGTCTCACAAGTGGATATGAGTATAATGATCTGCAAAAACGAACTGCTACATTGAGTATGATCCAAGAAAGCTATCCCGATCAATCATGGATACATGCCTATACAGATGGATCAGCAACTAATGCTGTTAGGAATGGAGGTGCCGGTATCTTTATCTCATATCCTGACAACCACTATGAGACTAGGCACATTCCCACTGGTAAATTCTGTTCCAACTATACAGCTGAGGTTCAAGCTCTAGAGCAAGCTGCAAATATGATTTATAACACCAACTCTGACTGCCACCAGGTAGTCATCCTCACAGATGCACTGTCTGTCCTGCAAGCTCTCAAGGGTGGTAAACTCCCGCATCTGAGAAATGAACTAAACAAGGTAGCTGCCAAAAAGAGAACCATACTTCAGTGGGTACCATCTCATTGTAGTGTACCCGGAAATGAAAAGGCAGATAAACTTGCAAAAAAGGGAGGAGAATGTGAACAAGAAGATAATGAAGTCACATACTTTGAGAAAAAGAGAGCTATCCAGACTATCAGAAGAGAACAGAACCAACCCAAAGACGACTATCACACTCTCGACCGGCAGGGACAGATAACTATTTTTCGACTCAGGACAGGGCATAACAAACTGAATAAACACATGCACAAGCTACGATTGTCTGCTTCACCACTGTGCACATGTGGATTAAACGAACAAACTGCTGAGCATGTTCTACAGGACTGTCCTCTGTATGACCAGTTAAGAAAGATATACTGGCCCAATGACTCAACACTAAACTCAAAGCTATATGGAGTTAAAGAGGAACTTCAAACAACAGTCGAATTCATCATGAGAACTCGTCTGACGGTGTAATCAAAGATGCGATCGCAAGAAGAAGAAGAAGAATCTAAAGTAATCTGTTTATCCGTCGCTTGTGCACACAAAATCCATCTCTTTACCATCTTGGCAAGTGCGGCACGTCCCCTTATCAATGCTTAATAAAAGTCGCAGGAGCGATTTTAGTGTTAATCTGTAGTCTGATGTCGGCCACACCCAAGATTAACCAACATGATTGTTGGTTGATATTATCTCATCCTTTCCTTTTCCAGCAGGGAGGAACAGGTAGCCAAACAGACATGACGACTTATCACTGAGAGGAGTGTAAGAATGTTTGAAAATACAAAATATCTGCTACATAGCAGAGAAAGAAAAAGGTGCCGACCACTGAAAAGCACACAATTAGTCAGTACAACAAATGTCATAGAATACGGCTGTAGTGTACAAGAGAGCGACCCAAAAATTATGTGACAAAGAGATTTAAATCTGTTTGCAGCTCTAATGGTCGTATCCACATAGATATCAGTGAAAGTTGCAAACACCTAAGATAATGGATGACGCTTCTTTTTCAGTTTGACAGCATTTCCTCTCAGATGCACCCTTTGTCCTAGATAGAATACCAATAGGACTCTCTGATCGATATAGATATGGCTGGATAAAACAGCTGAAATCCGATAAGATGAATTATCTGTTCTCAAAATGATCAACAGGTTTTGATCATATGCCAAATACGTAGCATCAATAGCCGCTGTTTTAAAAGTCTGCAAAGTATTCTTTTAGGCCTAAAACCCTGTGAAAGGAACATTCTTCTTCCTTAATATGCTGAGTGTGCTGCTGGCTGAGAAAAATTTTGAATGTGCATGTAATAGTTTATCTGTTTGTAGATAGGCATCAGAGAGACCAGTTTTTCATGAAGTGTTGTACATTTTGAAGTTATGGACAACTTCAAGAGGTCTTGGTAATGGACACAGTTCAACATTCATGCAAGGGTTTATAGTGATCTTGAAATCACAGCATTTTATGACAGCACATCTTGGCTTTGACACAAATGATAGTGAGTGCTGCCTGAATGCTTGTCAGAATTGGCTTGGCAATTCCTGCTTGAGTAAGCCATTCAACTTCTTTCTTAACTGCTTCCTTTTTGGCAAAAGAAACTAGTCATAGTTTGTGGAAATCTAGAATTACATAAGTTTGAAGATTGTTGTTGTTTAACTAGGGTTGCTGAGCTTTTCGCTCTTTTGCAGCCAGTACCAGGTTGAAGACTCATTGGGATTATCTACACTGTCGATTTAGGATTTTCTGTTATTCCAAAAGTCATGAGATCCAGTTTCTCCGGCTTGACTTGCAATTAAAGGATCATCACATCTTGTCCCAAGCTAGGAGAAGACGCACAAGGCATGCTATGCATTCTGTGCCATCCTTCTTCTTCTTCTTCGTTCGCCATGAAAAGGACGGTGGTTGCGTTGTGTCTGTTTACGTCTAAGCTGTGATATCTGCACCTTTCGGTCGACACATCCGACTTCAGCATGGCATTTTTTAGGGACCGGGTTTGCCTTCCCATTGCGATCCGCACTCGCTCAGCCAGACTGCACTACTGCAGACTGTTTCCAGGACCACCACGTGGAGGTGGAGTGCGGTCTTGACCAGCTCTGGTTCACTGGTCCTGATGCAAGCAGTACAGCTATGGGTCGCTGTCTGCATTCACTATTGCTGCATCTTGGGGTCCCTGTGCCATCCAAAGGGGCTTTCCAAATATCCAGAGCTAAAATACTATGCTCTCTCAAGGAATTGTCACGTTCTACACAGAGCCACTTCTCAGCTCCCCATATCTATCATGGGTCCACAGTGAGATCCTACCGCATGCAGCCAACCAGGTAAAATCCAGAGTTATGTCTGGGGCTCAAGTGACTCCTCCAAGCTGAGTGTACAATGCTGTGTTCTCAACATGTTTCGCCACCGAGGAAATTCCTGGAAGTGTGTGGATGATTTCAAGAGTCAATGAGGGTGTAATTAGTCTCACAGACAGGTTCACTTCCACATCTGTATACTACAGCATAGTGCTTAGCTGATTGTCATATAAGGACAACTCCAGATATACCTCTATGCATATGATTGAAGAAACAAATGTGTATTGAAAGTGATGCACTTTCCTAAGCTTTCTGTAAAGACATCTGGAAAGACAGGGAGAGGAAGCAAGATTGAAGAGTTGAAAAAATGGGAGGAAAAAAGATAGGGACAGTGGAAGGAAGAAAAAGGAAGTAAGGAAGATAGGGACAGTGGAAGGGAGCATAAGGAAGGAAGGGATTACAGCGAAATAGATTAAGGGATAGAATGGATGTGTGAAGGTGACAGGAAATATGGAAGGAGAAAGATATACTCAGGGGCAAAGTTTTGAATCAGAAACAATTTATTTCAAAATTGGAAGTACATACATTTAATAATGACTATTACTACTTTTAGAGAATGTAACACAAATATAAAGACATGGGGCAGGGGGAGGGGAAAGGTAAAGCTACAGAAGTTTCCTTATAATAAATGTTATCACAAAATTCTCATACTCATTTCATTTGAAATTTAGTTTTTGACAAATGAATGGAAACTGGCTATATCATGTACCTTGGTTGCACCATTATCTGAAAGTTGGACGTTTTTGTGCACCTTGGCTGTACCATGTACATGAAAGTTGGACATTTTTGTGTACTCTGGCTATACCATGTACTTGAAAGTTGGAAATTTATGTGTACTTGGCTGTACATGTACATGAAAGTTGGATGCTTTTGTGCACCTTGGCTGTACCATGTACATGAAAGATGGATGCTTTTGTATCCCTTGGCTGTACCATTTACATGAAAGTTGGACGCTTTTGTGTACCGTGGCTGCACATGTACATGAAAGTTGGACATTTTTGTGTACCTTGGCTGTACCATGTACATGAAAGTTGGATGCTTTTGTATATGTTGGCTGTACCATTTACATGAAAGTAGGACATTTTGTGTACCTTGGCTGTACCATGTACAGGAAAGTTGGACATTTTGTGTACCTTGGCTGTACCAGGTACATGAAGAAAGTTGATTATTTTGTGTACCTTGGCTGTAGTTGAGTGTATAGTGTACCTCAGCTGTACCAAGTTGCTGAAAGCTAGTTGCTTAGTGCACATAACTGTTTCATGTACATGAAAATTGTTTGTTTCAAGTATCTTGGCTGTCTGACGTACGTAAAAGTTGGCCACTACATGCACCTTGGGTCCTACAAATAACTGAAAGTAAGTTTTTATATATACATGTACATGTTGGCTGTTAAATGTATCTGAAAGTTTGCTGATATAGTACCAACATTCTCTACAGGATGAAATCTGAGTAGTTGTGCATTGGTCAGACAAGTGCCTCACATAATTACACTGGCTAACAAAAAAAAATTTTTTTTTTCTTTCTCTAACATTTCTATGTTTTTCTGGTCAATTTTAATGCGCTGTTTTTAAATCTGCAAACCGTTTTTCTCAATCAGGTCGGGATCTCTAGAAATACGCAATTGAAGTTTTTTAACAAGGCATACAGTATTACAACATCATTCGTACAAGAAGTATAACAGTTATGTAGGCTTGAATTTCTTTGCAGTCGACTTTCGTCGGTGAATGGCATGTGGTACATCGCGATGAAGCATCCAACAATAATCGGCAAGCATGGTCACACTCCACCTTCCTTGATAACGTGACTCCATTACGGCGATATCTTGATGGAATCGTTCTCCATGTTCATCGCTGACTTCGCCAAGTTTGTCAGGGAAAAAGTCAAGATGCGAATCGAGCAAATGGATTTTGAGGGACATGTTACAGCCCATAATTCTTTATGCATCTATGCACTGCTTAACAATATGCACATAGTCGACAGATTTGTGATTTCCCAGAAAGTTATCGACGATCGATTTGAATGCCATCCATGCGCGAAGTTCACTACCATGTAACAAGTTCTCGACTTGTTTGTCTGCAATAACTTTCCTAATCTGAGGTCCTACAAAGATACCTTCTTTATCTTTGCATCGCTAACTTGCGGAAACTTTTCTCGAAGATAAGTGAAAGCTTTGCTCGTTTTTTCTAACGCTTTTACGAAATTCTTCATGAACCCCAACTTTATATGTAATGGTGGTAAAATGATGCTGTCTTTGTTAACTAATGACTCCAGTATTACATTTTTATGCCCGAGCTGCATACGATCCCTAATAGGCCACACCTTTCTTGCATAATGTTCCTGTCTGTTGCGGCTGTCCCATTCACAAAGGAAGCAACAAAATTTAGTATACCCAGTCTGCATGCCTGTGAGAATTGCAGTGACCTTTAGGTCTCCACAAATCCGCCATTGGTAGTCATTGTACTTTATTTTTGCCAAAAGTATAGCCATATTGTCATAAGTTTCTTTCATATGAACAGAGTAGGCGTCTGGAATTGATAAAAATAAATTTCCGTTATGCAATAACACGGCTTTTAGACTAGTCTTGGAAGAGTCGATGAAAAATCGCCATTCGTTGACTGTGCTCATGACCGAGGTGCACCATTAGACCGTTTACATCTTTGCAATAGCAAATGTCATCATCCATCTCAAAGTATTGAACAAGTTCTCTGTGTCTATGACGAAATTTAGATATCGGATTATTGGGTGCTAAAAGATTCCATTCTTTGAGTCGCGAACCGAGTAATTCCGCTTGTCCTTTGGTAAGATCGAGATCACGTATTACTCGTAGATCTGAAAGTTCTGAATGGTTAATTAAGTGAACACCATCATTCACCGGTATATAATCCGAGTCAGAATTAGTTTCTAAAGCAGGTAAACTATCACTTTCTGATGGTTCATTCACGTCCAACGGATATTGTTCTGGTGGAACTGGGATCGGACACGTGATTGGATCATGAGGCACTGGTTTCGAAACCGATTCAATATTTGGATAAACCACAGACTTTCTAGTTTTAAAAGTGAAACCATGGATATTTGTCAAGCAGAAGTAACAATCAGTAGCGTGATTTGTCGGTTCACGCCATATTACTGGCACTCTAAAAGGCATCGACTTATGCTTCGGCGATTTTCGTAACCAACCTGCCAATGTATTTGCACAAGTCGAACAAACTGCATTTGGCTTCCAAGATTTATTTGCATCATCAACTTTCGAATCGAAATAAAGTTCATATGCTTTCTTTAGTAGTGGTGTAAAGTTTTTCTGGTGAACACGATCGGTAAAATATCCGCACACGTAACAGAACAGATCAGCCGAATTTCTACAACTTCTAGAAGCCATATTTCGCTCAGAATTATTTCAAAATACAGTAACTATTTGAAAAATAGCGTAACATATGTCATGCATCTTTTAGCAGTATAAAAAGTAGAATTATTTTGCATTTTATTAATTTTTAATAAGTTATATAGTAAAAATGAAACGGAGCAAATAACGGTTTCCCAAAAATATATTTATTCACAAATATCTTAAGAGCCCGATGTGATAGAGATAAACGGATTTCAAATTTGAAATCAGCGCAAGAAACTGACCTAAGAACACTTATTCTTATATAAGAAAGAAAAATGTTGTTTGTCAGTGTTATTAACTATCAGTACTGTATACTGCCCATGTTTCAGTTTTGCTACATCCATGTGTAAGTTGATGGTTACACAAAACTTAAAAAAAATTTTTTTTTTTAAAACCCGCAAAAAATAAAAAAGTACCTTGGTTCTTTCTGTATCATGGTTCCTACATGTCGTAAAATGTTTATATAGCTAAATGTTTCTTACATGAACCCCAGAGAAAAAAAAAAAACTGGTTTCATGAACCTGACTGCCATGTATACATGAAAAATGATTGTTGTATATATGTAAAAGTGTAAAACATGTAAATAAAATTAATCTTAAAAATTCAGACAAATGTTTTGTTTCCTACAGGGTGATTCAAACGTCACTTCTTATTTTTAAATCTTTACATCCCCACTTTTATCCACTGGATATATACAAAACACTACCAAAAACAATGAGCAATTACTGCCATTTGACAAAAAAGTTTAATGTTTTTTTTTTATATATATCTTGAAAGAAAATAAAACCAAAAAACCAATGGCCAATAAAATGACGTTACAAAAGACAGCAAAAATGGCTGCCCGCTGTCAAATCATGTATTAAACAAACCGGATCTCATGTTCAGCTGTAACGTTAATGTTATAGAGCATTTTATGTCATAAAATGGCAGTCAGCTGTCTTTGTTTTTTGTCTTTGCGTCAATTATATTGCCGTTATATCTTTTTCAACCAAACGGTTATATTTGGGAATAATTATATACAGTAGAACTCCATTTATCCGAACCCCATGGGACCGAGCATCGTTCGGATAATTGGATTACATAATGTATCGAGTACATGTACACATATCTCTAAAAATAATTAACCATCACAAGGAAAATACACTATAAAACATATTTACTTGTACTGTAATAATAATACCCACACTGTATTAGATCACTGTATCACCAAAATCTTTTATTACACTGCAGTGCATGTACTACTTGTATTAATTATTTTTTGTTAAGAAAGAGAAATGTTTTCAAAATAACATTACAAACGATTCAAAACCAGGCGCAACTTACGTATATATGTACTTGCACAGATGTAGCCCACTATTTAAAATAATGAGGAATCCTCTTTTGCACCAAACTGGATAGTCTCCTTTTGGCTGCTAAGTCCCGCATTCTCTTCAACAGCAGAAGCTGTGTAGGACAGCTGTCACCTTCTTGCTCGTACCAAGCCATCGCTGTTTCTAGTGCTATAAAGGCCTCTTCAGGACTTGGTCGACGTTTTGGGTTTTCTTCATAATCTACAAGTACATCATGTACTTCTGAGGAGTCTTCATCATCGGTCACAACATGTATTTGGTTTTCTTCTTGCACAAAAGACAAAATTTCTTCGTCATTCAAAAACTGAAAACCAGAATCATTATCATCTTCTAGCCACATGTGTGCATCATCTTTGTCACAGTCCGAAAATCCGGGCATTGCTTGAAACAGTTCCACAACTTCATTTATACAATCATCATTTGTGTCCACTGCAGTAGTTTCATTTCCTCCTGTTTTCCCAAGCAATCTACTCCAAGCCTTGTTGAGATTATCTTGTGTCAGGGTGGTCCAAGCATCAGCTAACATATAGCAGCAGTCTTTGAGATTAAGCTTTTTGGAAAACGCCACCACACTTTCTTCATCTTCAGCCAACAATAAACGACGCAGGACTTCCATCTTGTACATCTTTTTAAGCTTTGCTATAACACCCTGATCCATTGGTTGAATCAGTGCTGTTACATTGGGAGGCAGAAAAATTACTTTAAAATTTGCATCAACTGCATTCAATGTATCCGTCTCTGGATGAGATGGTGCATTGTCCAGTAGAAGAATTACTTTTCCAGTTTTCTTTTCTTGTTCTCTCAACCTCTTCACATTTGGGATGAACTGATTTGTATACCAATCAAGAAATATTTCACTATTCATCCAAGCACTCTTCTGTGCTTTGTAGCACAATGGGAGACATGTCACATTCTTTAAACAACGTGGTTTTTTGGCTTTGCCGATCATTAGCACCGGTAAACGATGACTTCCACTGGCATTCGCGGCTACCAAAATTGTTACTCTCTCTTTGCACTTTTTAAACCCAGGGGCAGCTGCTTCGCGCTGAGATGCAAGTGATTTTTGAGGCAATGATTTCCAGTATAAGCCAGTCTCATTGGCATTATACACATCATCGAGTGAATAACCTTCTTCTTCCAAAAAAAGCCAAGAATGTTTCTTTAAAATTTTTAGCGGCAGTTGCATCGCTAGATAAAGATTCCCCTTGAATCTCCAATTCTCGTATGCCATGACGAGATTTAAAGTTTCTTAACCATCCCTGGCTAGCCTTAAAGTCAGGAGGACCGTCAAGTTGATTGTTGAACTGAAGTGCCTTTTCACACAACAGAGAACCAGAGATAGGTTCCCCTTTGCTTCTTCTTTGCACAAACCATATATACAAAGCCTCTTCCAATTTCACATTTCTCATGGTTTTACGTTTCTTCGACCCATTTTCACTATCAAATTTCGATGCAAAACTCATAATTTTATCCTTGTTACTTTTGATGTCAGAGACGGTAGCTTTCCCAACATTGAAAATCCTCGCAAGTGAAGACACAGTTTCACCTTGTCCTAGTCTCTTGATAATTTCTGTTTTCGTTTCAATTGACAAAACATTGCGGTTCCTTTTATATGCTTTAGGCCTACTGGAAGATGCCATATCGCACAGAGAAATACTTGTACACCAAAATTATTCTGCTGTAGTAGCAGACACAATTATTTTAAGTTGAACTGTCTGTTTAGCCAGTGTTCTACCTAGAACGCACACGTACACTGGATTGGTAAACCAGATATTAACTGACTTTATGATCTAACTGACTTACTGTACGTAAGCGACCGACCATTAGCCCATCCCATTCTCTACAAATTGTTCGCACACATTTGAAGTTTGCCGCATCAAAAGATTCAGAATTTTAGTCTAACGTGACTGTGGCATCTGATTTTTTTTTTTTTCTGGAAAAAGTGTTCGGATAATTGGATGTTCGGATAATTGGGGTTCGGATAAATGGAGTTCTACTGTATAACAATGAAACGGTATTGAATCAGTTTTACAAATTAACGGTACACGTGAAACATGGAACGTAACAGTTATATTTGGGGTATATTGTGTGTTAAATTCTTGATCGGTGCTAGCCCGTTCCTAGTCCTGAAAAGGACTGCTAGCTGACTGTCTGGCTCCCTCTCACCGTTCATTTCTTCTTAATATGGTGGCGTGTTCAATACTGCATTTCCATTTCCCATCCTGCCTTACTAATTTGCCTGCAGCCCTGAGAGGGGCTAGTCATAAAAAGGACTACTAGCTGCATTGTGGAGTTTTGTGTGTTTTTGACCTGGTTTCTGTTGTGTGTTTGTCTTTATTGTGATGCCTGTTTCATATATATCATTGAATAGGAGTAAAGAAATATCAATTTAAAAACAAGAAATGACTTTCAAGCACCCTGTAGAATAAAAATTAATTTAATATAATGAAAATATTGTCTCAGATCAGTTATAACCTTAAAAAAATGTGACAAGATCAAAATGCACAGTCAGGAAAAATAAGGTAAAGGTTCTCTTCAGACTTTTATATTATAGAGTGATATCCCCTTGTAATGCCTGTCTTGGTCATGAATCGTGGACAAGTGTCGACATTGCAAAGGGATGCCACTCTATAATATAAAAGTCTAAAGAGAACCTTTACCGAAAAAAACTGGCATGAACTCTTGGTATACACAAGAACAAGGATGCCTACATTATAACTGAAATGTCGACATTACAAAGGAATGCCAGTCTATAATATAAAAGTCGAAAGAGAACCTTTACCAAAAAAAAAAACTGGCAAGAACTCTTGGTATACACAAGAACAAGGATGCGTACATTATAACTGAAGGCAGATAACTCACAGAAACTGTACAACAGTATTAAAACTAGCATTTTTATAAGCCATTGCAGTATTGCTTTATTAGCTAATTAATATAGACACAGCAAGCAAAGCATTAAAGTATTTATTAAAAAAAAACAAAAAAACCTAGAGCTCTGGTATAAAATTATGCATAAAAGAAATTATGTGTTCTATAACTATAACTGTCTCTGTTAAAAAAGTTTACCATTCATATGTTCTCTTAAGTTAAATTTTCCAGTACGGCATGTTGCCTTCAATCTACCTTCCTTGTTTTCAAAGCTAAATTGTCCACTGTAGTGTTTACTTAATATTATCTTTCTTGATTTTAAAGCAGATAAGACATTTATAAAACAGCATCCTACTTCACTGAATTCAAAGAAGATTAAGATATTTATTTTTAAAAATTGAATGTATTAAATATTAATATATACTAGCCGCCATTAAAAACGCATCGCATTAGTTTATGAACCACAACTCGTTGTGCTAAATTTAAAATACATGAAACCACTGATTTTACATTTCTGATCCATTTACTAACCCAAATTTGCTGTACTATTAAACATGAGACAATTCAGAACCGGCTCCTAAGGAGTTGTCAATCCTAGGTGTAAAAACAAAAGTCGCACTCACTGTCATTCAGTCACAGCCATCATTAATACCGTGTGCCAGGTGTATGAGCTGCTGTCTGAGTTGCTGTTTGGAAGCGATTGCGCAGATGTAACAATAGAATTTGGCGATCTTGAGCTAGTGTTGTTACACGAGGTGGACCAAGCCTGGGATGGTCATTGGTGGTACCTGTTACCCGAAATCGCTGGTTCAGTCTCACTATAGTGGATTGGTCACAGTTAAAATGTCTGGCAACTTCTCTGGTTGCCATTCCATTGCTGAGCATACCAACAGCTTGCCATCGCTCTTGTAACGACAGTCGAGGCATGACAAAAACATTAACAGACTTTCTTTCGATGAAAACAGATAATGGCTTTTTACTCGCTGAAACTTGACTAATGCGTGTGCCAAATGTCAATGTGATTCGACTTTTAATAAAGCCAGAATTTATCAAAAACCTTGTTTTGCACGTGAAGCACACAAGATTTCAAGTAAACATCACATCGACAGTAAAATGGGAATACATGAACTTCATCACTTGCACACTTTCGGGGTTTGAAAATCGCTCACTTGCATAAACATTTCAACAGTGAAAACATGTCACGATTTCGATGCGTTTTTAATGGCGGCTAGTATAGTTAAATATTAAAATAATTGAATGGGGGCCAGAGTGGTTAAGAGGAATGGCATCCACCTCAAATTCTACAGGTACCAGGTTTGATTCCCAGTTGAGGGAATATAATTTATGGAAATTTTTTTTCAGAACCAGTGGTCCTAATTATGTCATACTCCCCCCTGGTCTCCTAGGTAGTGAGATTGGATGCCTAGCCTTCTCGGATAAGGGCGAAAAAATAGAAGGTCCCGTGTGCAAATTGCGCACGTTAAAAATCCCACGGCAGTTGGAAATCGTAAAGAGTAGGCTGTAAGGCCGCTGCCCTGGCAAAATAAAAAAATTAGAAACTTACTCACCACAAATATATTTATAGAATGAGTGATTTCTATATACACACATTTGGATTCTTGCTGATGCTACGGAATTCGTGCACTGTGCTGAGATCCTCTTTGTGTGATCTAAGGGAGGAGATTGGAGCACTGATGGAGTTGTCCGTGTGCAATGAAGATCGTCCTTAAAACCAAACCAAACCAAACTAATTGAAAAAATAAAACCATCTTGAGATCTCATACATTAAAAACAAACCACTGAAGTATAATGAAAAGTTGGAATTTAAAAAAAAAGGCACTAGGATCATGCAATTTTGGAATGTTAATTGTAACTGGTACATATTTCTTTGCTTTAACAACTTCTGTTACATAAGGCACTTAGACATTTTCCTCAAAGTCGGTTCAGATCTTTGCCACTTCTGTTTGATCCCTCCCTATGTTTCTTCTTCAAGTTTTCTTTGCCTGTTTCTTTCCATCCACTTTCCCCAGAGGAGGTATCTATTTTCTATGTAGTCTTAATATATGTCAAAAATACAACCAGAAATAAGTATATGAAAAATTTAGCAACATCGGAGCGATCTTTAGCAAGAATACACCTGATTTAAGTAACTTAGATGCACACATTCTCATCATCTGTACAACTTCTGAACAATTTTGATGATGAGAAATAAAATTTTGAGGATGAGATGTATGGTAAATTAAAAACTTGATGGGAACATTAACATGCAAGGGTTACTTTTACAAAAATTATGTAAAGTTTGGGCGTAAAGATGAGATGTCGGGTTTACATTATGATTTTTGTTTTGTTTTAAATTTATACCAGCTTACAAAATGTCTTGGACAAAAAGAAAAGAAAGGACATCACAATTTAGATGGGGGACCTTAACGCAAAAATAGGAACAGACAACACTGGCTCTGAAGAGATCATGGGAAAGCATGGATTAGGTATGATGAACGAGAATGGGGAACTGTTAGCTAATGTTTGTGCTTCAAATCAACTAGCTATAGGAGGAAGCATATTTCCACATAAAAGAATACATAAAGCAACATGGATATCACCAGACCACAGAACTGAGAATCAGAATGATCACATATGCATAAGTAAGAAGTTTAGGTCATCATTGCATGATGTAAAAGTATGTAGAGGAGCAGATGTGGTATCAGATCACCATCTTTTGTTGGCTAAAACAAAATTAAAACTCAAGAAATTCACAACAGTATATAGCTATAGACAACAGTATTATGTTGGATATCTAAGAAATCAGGAAATAAGAGAACATTTTTCAATGACAGTATCCAACAAATACCAAGTACTCCAACAGCTGGAAGATGAAGCAGATACGGAAGACCACTGGCAGCAAGTAAAAAATATATAGAGCGAGACATGCTAAGAAGTACTGAGAAAAAGAGAACATCAGCACAAAGCATGGATAACAACAGAAACCATTAGCAAGATAGAGGACAGGAAAAACAAGAAAGCAGATTTAAACAGAAGCAAAACCAGAAGCTCCAAAGCCAAGGCTCATGAAGTGTACATTAAGGCAAACAAAGAAGTAAGAAGAAGCATCAAAAGAGACAAGAGGAAGTATATTGAAGAGTTGGCAAGGGAAGCAGAGGAAGCTGCAGCCAAAGGAAATATGAGGGACCTGTACAACAACACAAAGAAGCTAACAGGGAAATATAAGCAAGCAAATGGCCTCATAAAAGATAAGAATGGAAAATTGATTAGTAATATACAAGAACAAATGAAGATATGGACAGAACATTTTGAGGAACTTCTCAATAGACCAGCCCCAACTAATCCTCCAGACATTCAGCCAGCAGAAGAGGAGCTACAAATCAGCTGTGAAAGACCAAGTAGAGAAGAAATAAAGAAAGCCATAAAGCTTCTGAAAGATGGAGAAGCAACTGGTCGAGATGGCAATCCAGCAGAGGCCACCAAAACAGATATTGATACCTCTACAGAGATGTTATACAAACTACTTGGCAAAGTCTGGGAGAGAGAGGAAATACCTGCAGAATGGAAGGAAGGTTATCTGGTCAAGTTGCCTAAGAAGGTAAATTTACAAGAGTGCACAAATTATAGAGGAATAATGTTACTATCAGTGCCAGGAAAAGTATTAAACAGAATCATCCTTGAGAGATTAAAAGAGTCCATAGATAAGCAACTGAGGATGAACAAGCAGGCTTTCGACAAAACAGATCCTGTACAGACCAGATAGCCACATTGAGAATAATAGTTGAACAAAGTCTGGAATGGAATTCACCGCTATACATTGGATTTGTGGACTACGAAAAGGCTTTTGACAGTGTAGATAGAGAATCACTCTGGAAATTGATGAGGCATTATGGAGTTCCCATGAAGATCATTAACTTAATAAAGAAGACCTATGAAGACATGACATGCAGAGTTCTTCGTGAAGGACAACTTACAGAACCATTTAGGATTAGAATGGGAGTGAGACACGGATGCCTCTTGTCTCCATTTCTTTTTTTATTAGCAATAGATTGGGTTATGAAAACATCAACATCACACAACAGAAATGGAATCCAGTGGAATCTGACTAAACAGCTTGATGATCTAGATTTTGCAGATGACTTGGCTCTTCTGTCCTGTAACCATAATCAGATGCAAGACAAAATGAATATACTCAATAAGAGGTCACAACAAGTGGGCCTGAAAATACACAGGGAAAAGACAAAGATTATGAGAATAAATGCAAGAAATGATAACAAGGTTGAACTTGAAGAAACACCACTGAAAGATGTAGAATCGTACACATATCTTGGAAGTAATATAGACAAAGTTGGAGGGACAGACAGTGATATCAAAATAAAAATACAAAAAGCAAGAGGAGCTTTCATTACATTGGGAAACATATGGAGAACAAGAGTAATCAAGTCCAATACGAAAATAAGAATCTTCATCTCAAATGTCAAGTCAGTCCTATTGTATGGCTCTGAAACATGGAAAACAACAACCAAAAAGCTACAAACTTTCATAAACGGGTGCTTGTGTAGAATAGGACTGAAATGGTATGACAAAGCCACAAATGTGGAATTGATGACAAGAACCAGACAAGTGCCAGTGGAACAAGAGTTGAGAAGAAGACGCTGGCGATGGATAGGACACACATTGAGGAAACCTGTTGATAGCATTACAAGGCAGTCCTTGTTCTGGAATCCCCAGGGAAAGAGTGGCAGAGGTAGACCTAAAAACACATGGAGAAGAGAACTAGATACAGAGGTGAAAATGATGAGGAAAACATGGAAAGAACTTGAGCGGATGGCACGGGACAGGAGGACTTGGCATGTATTTGTTGATGTCCTATGCTCCTTAGGGTACTGATTGGTTGATTTTAAATTAAAGAATAAATTCTAGAAAACACTTCAAATATTTAAGTAGCTGCTATAGCAACAGTTCTTGTATAAAAACTGGTATGAGAAAACTACAAAACAAAAATAATATGCATGTGCACACATAAATTCACCCAAAATGTGTTTGAAAATAGCCCAAAGTCACTCAAAATAGTTAGAAATTGCCCAAATTGTGATTGAAAAGTAGCTGAAAGAAATTTTTGATTTTTCGAATACTTCAGTTTTCTGCTGTTTGGATTAAGGGGGAACACCCACCCAGAAATGGGTTATCTTTTTAAAAAATTAACAGGAAAATAACTAACAAACTTGTTGACATAAAATTTGGCCACATGTTACAAGAGATATTATATTTTATGATGAACAAAGTTTACTTTATAAATTTTAATGTTTTATGTGAAAATAATTAATTAACATGAAGTGATGAAAAAAAAAAGAAAGGAAAACCCCCAGTGCACCTGGGAATGAATTTCACTCACATAAAAGGTGCAAAGAATGCCAAACCAGCAGATGATGTGCATAACATCCCTACCTATGGCGTGAACCACCCAAAAATGTCTACCCCAATGAGTTTTGTAGATATGGCTCTTGCAATATGACCCTTTTAAATCGCAAAAATTTAGAACTTTGTATAGCAATATCTCTGTTTCTATACCATGTAAGAAAAAAGTGGAGGTTCATGCCATAAAGGATAACATGGGCTATAAGTGTGCAAAATTTGAAGGCTATAGCTTTAAAATTGTAGAAAATATCACCGGAACTGTGAATCGCAAGCCCTGTTTTCGTTAAAGTTTAGTTTTTAAAATGTTAACACACTTATCTGATTCTCTTTGAACATTGATAACTCATAAACTATTACAGATAAACACATAATTCAAAAAGAATATCAAAGTAAAAAGGCTTATAAATATTTAAAACACAATTATTATATGAAAATCAAAAATAACCTTTTTTGTCTTTTTCTGGGTGTATATGCCCCCTTAAAGGATACAGACCTGTATTTATGCTGGAATTACATTCCACCAATAATAATTATAAGCTGATAAAATCAGACAATGTTAAAAAAAATATAACATTGTTATAAGCACATAATGTAACATCCATAATTATGCTATAGCTGCTCAACAGTTCATATTTACATATGTATTGTAGTAAATACAATAATGATATAAAACAAATTTGGTAGTAGAGATGATAGTAAGTTGGAAAAAAATTTATCAGTCTGCCACATCAGATGACTTGGTAAGCATAACTATATATTTTAGTATGATGACTCATTAAAAACATTGGGGGAAAGTGGAAAGAGCAACAGCCAAGGCTTACGCGTTGAAAGTAAACAAATAATGTATACGGCAAAACACTACACAATTTATTTGACTTGACAAAAGCCCATGTTCAAAGTTGTTGCCACCTGGGGGCTTGATCTGATTGGCTGCTTACCTCCTCCTCCCACTCACTCAAATTTAAAAAACAAATGCATTCCTGTTTTAATTAATTTTTCTACTCCTTTTGTTACTTTGCTCTGGGGCATGTCACAATGATCAAATTAGATCAAGTGACAAGAAATTAGCTGTCATAAGCACTATTAAAAACTGATTATAAATTCAACAAAATGGAAATACAGAGGATTCCTGCCCACTGCAAAATATATAGAAATAAGAAGGCAGATAGACCTGCCAAAGAAGGAGGAAGTAAAATTCAAACTGAGAACAGGACAATGAATGAAGAGATAAAAGCAATAATACAAAAATTACTGCAAAGAAAAATTGCATAAATAACACCCTTCATCATTATATAGCAGAAGCATACTATGTTACCAAGAAGATATCAAGTGATAACTTTCAAACTGAGAATCAGCCACTGCAAGCTCAAATACCAACTGTTCCACAACTGAAAATTGGGCAGATGTGTGTCCATATGGGGAAACTACTTACTTACTTAGTCACCCCTCTTCTACCGTGAGGTGTAGAGGTTTGGAGGAGGGAGTGCCATACTATCCTATCAGCTGTCTTCCTTCTGGCCTGGTTCCAATCTAGTCCTCGGTCATATGGGGAAAACAAACATATAATAGGAAACATTCTTAAAAAATGTGGGCTCTGCAAGAGGAGCTGATTAAGGGTATGACCTCCATCAACCCCTTCAAACAGAAATGGTATGATGATGAGAGAAACCTGTGTTTGCTGCCCACTTCATGGGAACAATCGATGTAAGAGTGAGTAGAGAAGAAATGGTGCAATTTGTTGCTTTTAAAGTGTGTTCACTATTTTAAAACAACGTCACAATTACTAGTTTGCATCAGTTACTGCAGAAACAAAAATTAAGGCACTAGTAATTTTTCTTACCACTTCATATTTGTTTATTCAATGAATATTACAATATTTTACACAATGAATGTGATATCACAGACAGTATTTATATTTTCAATAAATTTTTTTCTCTGCCTTTCGGTTGTATTATGAAATCTCGGCCAACACCACGTACTTGAAAATGTATCAGCAAGAAATATTTTTTAGAAAAATATAATTTATCAACAGAAAATAGAGAAAGTGCTCTGGAAAATATGAAAAATGTTATGGAAAGTAAAAGTGCTGCTTGATGGAGCAGGGAGAAACATAATCTTGAATATGAAGAAGACCTTTTCACATTTAAAAAAAAGTTAACCAACAAAAACCACTCATAAAATTGTGACAAATAAAAGTCATGTGAAAATGTTCATTGAAAAGTCAAACATTGTTACGTCATTCAATAAGTCATAAATACATATGATATACACACGTGCTTAATGGATTTACAGCTTTAATAAACTTTCCTTGGTATTAAACCCGGCAACACTTTTTTCTCGTAAGAATTGTCACAATACTGTTTTTGTGAGAATACTATTTTGCCACATTTAACAGACTTATCAAGTTTTGGACTTAAGTGTTTAAAATCTCTTCTCCTTCATGGTAACTGAATCTTTACTATCAAAATTAATTACAATAAACAATTTAAAACAACACTGGAAATAGCATACATGTAAATATACATAAAGCAAACTCATAAACCATACATATTCATTAAACATGTAAATCCTCTTTCATGTGTTTTACAATCCTGAACTGTCCAGGCTCAATATCTCGAACAACAAAACAGCAGGATAAACCTGGTCCTGTAAAAGTCATCAGCAAATTATGGCAGTAACAAATGCAAGCATTAGGAACATAAGGTGTGTTTATAGAAACCAATATTTACATACAAATGTACCTGGGTCAGTTTTGTGGAGGGTGTTTAGAACAAAATTTTAGGTGGATTGATTCTGTGATGTTTGATGAAACAACTAGAAATGTTGCATTCAGCTATGTGGCCTTATCATTTCCTGTAGAATAATTAGAGCACATTCGATATAGCATAGTTCAAACAGTGTCCTAAAGATCTGTTGAACAGTTATCTTGTTACATCAGAGACTTTGTATTTTGTCTTGCAAAAGTTTTGCTTCCAACCTTAGTGATGTCTACTGGAAGCTTTTCTAGGCTATATAACAGTAGTCAGTCATGCTACAGAACACACCATTTCAAGAACAACAAAAATGGGCAAAAATAAAAAATCTGTGTTGACCTCCGACACTTTAAATTTATTAATAAATTTTGCACCTCTACAGCCTGGGATGACGATGAAGCAAAAATCTTTACCTAAAAAATGTAGAAAGAAAATCAAGAATGGAGATGGAGAAATACACAACTGTGGAAAATTGTCTTAAAGGTTTGGAATTTTTCCATTTATGCTTCTATTGCACCAACAAGGTGCATAACTAGGTATTGATTATGACAAAGACTGGCAGACAGAGTAAAGCCACACTTATAAAATCAAGGGCATGTCCAGTTATAACAGTTACTTGTTTCATGTCTTACCTTCCTGTGGTGGTATTAGCTGTTTCTCAGGAAATTTTGCTTACGTCAGATGAAAACATCTCAGAGTAAAAGAACAAAGTCACTGTGTCAATTAAAAGGGGCACTTCACTTCTAAATGATAAAATTACATTTTTTAACTCTTTAATCTAAACAAAGTATATTACCTTTATAATCAAATCAGACCTAATGGTCTTTTATATTTGGAGATGTGCCCTAATATAACCGACTAGGTTGAACGAGATGTGCTTCGCCAAACCGAGGCAATTTTAATTTTTTTTAAAATATATTACCTTTGGTCATTAAAACATGTACATAATCACGACCAAGAAGAACTGAAGCTGGACTGTGTATATTCTCAGAAAATATGCAAATTTCATCATCCGGCCTGGGCACCCCATTGATTAAGTCTTTGACTCCAAAGTTGTTTTGACACTAGCCAAAGCAAAGCTCAAAGCTTTGGTTTAGGTTTGTCAACAATAAACTAGACATCCAACTGTTTAATCCAGGCCATGTTTCAAACTGTAAAAAGACTTCTGTTTCTGTTTAAGCAACCGGTCTGAGCACATTTAAGCAGAATGTAAACATTTCTTGATGTTACTTTTATATTTTTCTGCTTAATCACATGTTTCTATTATTCTTTGCTACTGCTAGAGAAATATGGCCAGCCATGTATCTACAAATTCACAGCCTCGTAAGCGAATGATTGTTTCATGTTTATTTAGAAACAATGTTGACAGTGACGATGACTTGTTTGTTGTCAGATGATGGGAGTGATGCATGAATGTTAGAAATATCAGATTTTGCTGACGAGTGGGTGTGGCCCTTGCGTGGCCCATCAAAAAGCAGCAGAAATTAGACCTATAGTCTGATGACGAGTCACAGGTGGAAGATGAAGCTAGGGATACTGTTAAAACCTTGAACAACTGTCAACAATTTTTATGTGATATTATTCTAGTTTATGTGTTTGAAAACTATGTAATGCAACATTGTATATATTTTACAATTTTTGTCAGTGACCATAGTAAATGTGGTGTAAATCTACTAAATGTGACCATACTCAATGTTATTTTACTTCAAAAATAGATTTGGGGGTTGGAGTGGCTAAGAGGTATGGCGTCAGCCTTGAATTCTAGAGGTACCGGGTTCGATTCCCAGTTCAGGGAATATAATTTATGGAAATTTTTTTCAGAACCAGTGGCCCTAATGATGTCATACTCTCCCTGGTCTCCTGGGTAGAGAGATCGGATGCCTAGCCTTCTCGGATAAGGGCGAAAAAATAGGAGGTCCCGTGTGCAAGTTACGCACTTCAAAAATCCCATGGCAGTTGAAAATCATAAAGAGTAGGCCTATCAGGCCGCTGCCCTGGTAACATTAAAAAAAATTAGAAACCTACTCACCACAAAAATATTTATAGAATGTGTGATTCCTATTTACACACATTGGGATTCTTGCTGGTGCTACGGAGTTCATGCACTGTTCTGAGATCCTCTTTGTGTGATCTAAGGGTGGCAATCGGAGCACTGATGGAGTTGTCTGTGTGCAATGAAGATAGTCCTTCAAACCAAACCAACAATAGATCATCTTGATGTTTTAAGACTAAAAAAGCAAGTTTCACTGACTACAACCACAAAGTGCCTTCGGTAAGTTCCTATTCTACTATTAACATTTTAGTGTATTTCAAACTGCATGCAGTATGCTTTTATGTATACTCTTAGCTTCTGTGTCATTACTAATAATGGCATTGCAAATTATGACTATTCATTTCAATTCAGTTTGGTATATAATATGTGCATGTTTGCGAAACGCTTCACCAGAAATTTACATTAAAAGGTGGTATACTTCACTGTTTAGAATTCTTCAAAAAAACTAGTCCAGCAGAGTGTGAATAATAATAATTACTGAATCAAAGAGTAAAATTACTGAAAAAAATGAGGTCACCCATTCAAAAACAAATGGTGGATAAAATGGAAGCATAATAAAGACAGAAACTAAGAAAACATTTCAAACAATATATAACAAGATCGGGAGAGGACTTGCTGCTCTAAGTAAGAGGGTATAATGGTCACCAAAGGCAATGTGTAAAGTTGGGATATGCTAAATGTACATTTATATAAAAATAAGATTGGCAATGCTTTGTTACTTTATAATGCTGCATTAATCAATGTAACACGGATAATTAAAATTACTCAATAAAATGATAAAGCTGAAAGTGAAATAAATACGACCTTGTTTACCTAAACTTTCAATACTGGTTCTCTAATTATTTCCATAATCTATTGGAAGCTGTTTTCAGCTTGTTACCTCTTAAAAATTATATTTAAAATGTTCTCCATATGTTACCCCAATCTATTAAAAGCAGTGGCGTATTCTCTATGTGTGCTGTGCGTGCTGCGCACACCTATGCCCGAAGGAAAATAAAAATTTAATTTATTATTCTATAAAATATTTCTCTTCTAATGTTCTGCTTTCGGACCGCACGCACCAGGATAACGGATTTTCCTGCATGGAATCTATGAGTATAATCGAGTTTCAGTTTCCCCAGACGCTTTTTATAGTGCAGTTTTTTATTGGTTAGTAGCAATCGCCCGAAGTTTCTCGGGTAATTCCGCCACAATGCGTGCGGCACGTTTCGGATTCACGTCTGAACACTGGTTTGATTGGATCGGGGTCATGGCCAGATACGTAAATACAATGCGAACATGCGTGCGGTGGTCCTGCAGCTCTCGAGTTGTAAAAATCGGTTGTGTCCGTCCAGTGTTTTTTGTGATTAATTTTTGTTAGTTGCCGGGAATGCAGGTTATTACAGTGACAGTGAGTTTCAAGTTGTAAGTTAATTAGTATTTCGGAGATAGTTGACATATACCCCTAATAACTATCGTTGCGTAATTGAATATAGTTGGTTTTTAAATTAAGAGGGGAAGAAGTTAAATAGTAGGCGTACATATTCATTTTAAGTATCAGCACGCCTAGCACGCATTACCAGGATACGCCACTGATTAAAAGTTATTCTCAGGATGTTACCCCAATCTATTAAAGTCTGTTCTCTCAGCTTGTCACCCTATCTATTAATAACTCATCTCTGCATGTTTCCCCAATCTATTAAAAGCCTCTATGCACAATTCCCCAGTTTATCAAATGCTTTCTCGGTGTGTTTCCCCAGTTTATTAAAAGCTGTTCGCAACATGTTACCCCAATCTTAGGGTGACCATCTGTCCTCCATTCCCTGGATTTGTCCCCCTTTTTACCTTATGATGAAGTGACGGGCAGATTTTTCTAAAGAATGCAGTCTGTCTGGCTTTTTATGGAGATTCAGTAAAAGGCATAAAAGACGGCCCTTTTGAGAATATTTCAAATGAAATCTCTACCGGTGGTAAGTTCTAGTGGTGAATTTTAAGAAGCTGAGAACACTGATATTTCAATCGACATAGAGTGTAGTGTCATCATTATTGATACATTGCTGTAAGTATGATACTTTCCTTTCTTTTATGTATCTTACTTAAGTTTACATATAATTTGTCTGACATAACAAAGGGTTGAGATGAAGAAAAGTAAGATGTGCTCTAAGATATCATCCAAATAGGTCACCCATGTCGTTAGGGTTAGGACTAAGGTTAGGGTTCGATTTAGTATTCCTAGCCCTAGCATCTGATTACTACATTTGGGAATTCTATTTTTTTTTTTAAATGCTGTATCATACACGCTCCATTATCCTTCATTTCAACCTAAAAAATTAGTGATGACTGATGCGTGCCCAACACGTAGGCTCAGAACCTGACACTACTCTTGAGTTAGGGAAGGAAAAGGCAGCGAGGAAGGCAACTGTGTACTCCATCACTCGATGTTGGACCCAGTATAGTGAAGTCTCTAACATTTTACTCCCCTAAGGCAGTATCTGCTATGGGACTACCATTACCTTATTAACTAATTGTATAATGTTTTCTGCTTGAGCCTAGTAATTTAAATATCAGTTTAACTGTAACTAACAGGCTTAAGTGACGGCGTAATATAGTTATAATGTATTTCCTTTATTATTACAGATACCCACAATAATGCCGAAACGTAAGTGTGTATTTACAGATGATATGAGAGTCAAATTTCCAGGTTTCTCCTGTGGTCAAAATGATTGGGAGGCAGAATGTATTGAATGCAAAAGTGGAACATATGTTTCTGTGGCTAATAAAGGTGTCTGTGATTTAACGTCACATGGAATCCAAGAAGCACAGACAAGAAGCTGTCAGTCAAAGTTGCCATTTGTGAAATAAAACAGCAAACATTTGGTTTTTTGCAGCAGTACAGGGTGCATTTGCATTCCACACAGTCAAGTACTATGCCAGTTTTTGTTCAATGGACTGCTACATCTTCTCTCCTGAAAAAGCTTTTTAATGATTATGAAATGGCCAAACAATTGTCATGTTCTAGGACCAAAATGGAGGCTACTGACATTGATTATTGGAAAACACTCTGTGGAAGTTACTTTGACATCTGTCAGAGAAAATGTTGCTTGGGACATCCCAGTTTCAACTGATGGAAGCAACCACGGTGCAATAAAAATGTCCCCAATTATTATTCAATACTTTGACCAGAAAGATGGGGGTATGAAATCTAAGCTGATCGAGGTCAAGAATAAGCCAAGTGAAACAGCTGAAACAAAATTCACAATACCTGATTGAATCGGTGACAAAAAAAATGGGCTAACGGATAAATGTATTTCATTTTCTAGCGACAACTGTAACTTAATGTTTGCAGGAATCCTGCGGCATGAAGGAGGCAACAATGTGTTCACAAAGTTAAAGACTTGTTTGCAGAAGAAGTCTTTATTTGGTGTTGGCTGCCCAGCACATATCTTAAATAACTGCATTCATAGTATCATAGTGCAACTGAAAGAATGGACATTGATTCTGAACATATTACTGTTAAAATTTATTAGTACTTCCACATACACACCATCCGTGAATAATGTAATTTTGTGGACACCGAATACAGCCAACCGTTGTCCCACAACAAGACCAGGTGGCTATCTCTATATCCTGGTATTTCAAGGATGATTCAGATGTATCCAGCATTAAAGTCACTTTTTCTTTCACTAGACAAGCCCCCCCAACAGCAATCAAAAGATTTTTTGAACATGAGTTAAGTGAGATTTATCTTTTGCAAGTGCATTCTTTATTGGGTGTTTTTCAGATAAATATAGAATGAATCGAAAGGGAGTGCAATGCAGTTGTTGAAATTCTGAACTGTGTTAAATCAGTGATTCTAAAGCAGCAGTTAAGTCAAGAGTCTGAGCCCTTGAAGTTTCAGAATATGCTTGCTGAAAAATGAAGAGAGGGACTTGACAGTCTGTGTGACAAATTTCTGGAGGATACTAAAAGCCAGTACATCAGTTGTGCTGAGTATCTAGTGATGTAGATTAAAACCACCACAAGATTTTACATGTTTTTCATGGATGACCTTAAATGGAACACCAACATGGGAAGATGTGCGAGCTTCGATGCAATATTTAATCAATAAAGAGATTCCAATTGATGCTGCTAAGTGCTTTAATCAGCTTAACAGTCTGACAAAATTTGTTGACACTAAAATCAATGATAGATTCATGCAGTTGCTGGCACACAAAAAGTGAACACAATTTTTTAAACAATCCAGAAGTGGTGAATTGCATTCAGAACTTTAAATGATTGCACACTATTTCTTTGCAGTGCCTGGTCACAATGCAAACGTGGAGAGATTTTTTTCATTGATGGAAAGTCAGTGGACAATAGACAGAAACAGGTTCACTGTAGATTCCATCAAAGGAATGTCGTTTCAGTAGTATAATTTCTAGGAAGTGTCATTCACTCAGTTCCATGATTATTTAAAAGAAAATCCTGAACTGTTAAAAAAAATGTGCTCCAAAAAATATGTCACCAAAACTTTTTTTTTCGTACGCCCGCTCACTCAGTTCCATGATTATTTAAAAGAAAATCCTGAACTGTTAAAAAAAATGTGCTCCAAAAAATATGTCACCAAAACTGAATAACGTGGAAATTGTATTTATTATGTTAAAATAACTAAAAACAAGATTTTGTTTTTAAAAGCACATTTTATGTATATTCTTTCTAATGTTGTTAACAAAGTTTAGCCACAATACTGATATGACATTATTCAAATTGACAGGTCTCCTTTTTTGGTCCTCTTTTCTCGCACGCGTGATGCTGACCACATCATCCTTAGTGTGCCGCCAATGGTCAAGAAAATATGGGCCTAATATGTTATTCCCAATATGCCACAATGAGCATCTAAAGGGATCCTTTTTCCTCATGCTTTGTCCTGTTTTTTATGACAAAATGTCATCTTTTTTTTTATGACAAAATGTCAGAAAATGTTCTCTTGTTGTGAAAAACGAGATGGTCACCCTACCCAATCTTCTAAAAGCTGTTTCCAGTAAGCCACCCCATGCTATTAAAAGCTGTTCTCAGCATGTTACCCTCAGCATGTCACCTTAATCTGTTAAAACCGGTTATCAGCTTGCCACCTCAATCTATTAAAGCTGTTATCAAAGTGTTACTTTTATCTATTAAAAGCTGTTATCACCGTTACCCTAAAATATTAAAAGCTGCTCACAGCACTGACACTATCTCCAGTAGTTCACACTCAGTGAATCTGGATATGTAAAACATTTTATAATTCAACAACCCTAAGCCTGGTCAACAAACACCATTATTTGCCTATAGCATTGTGAGCAGCTGCTATGAGTGGCCTTAGAGTTGAAAGCGGCATAGACTTTTCCAGCAGGGGGTGTTGCAACAACTGAGAGGCACTGGCTCTCGATTCCACCTCAACCTCCAAGCACTTGTGGATGAAGTCTCTGAGTTCTTTTGACAGCTTGTGTTCATCCTTTATATCGGGTTTACCCTAGTAAAAGAAATGTAGAAATGCAGAGACACTGTTTGTCAGGTGAAGATGCTCTTTTGCAAATAATATACTGTTAAGCTAAATATCACTGCAGCAATTAAGTGCTTAAATCTTCATAGAATTTGTTTTCTTTATTGTTGTTTTTCAACTAGGACTGCTGAGCTTCTCACTCTTTTGCAGCCAATACCAAGTTGAAGAGTTCTTGGTATTATCTATGCTGTAGATCTAGGCTTTTCCTGTGGCTTTTCTGCCATTCCAAAACGTGCTGAGATGAAGTCATGAGCTCCAGTTTCTCCAGCTTGGCTTGCATTTAAAGGATCGTCACATCTGGTCCCAAGCTAGGAGTAAGAAGCATGTGGCATACTGTGCATTCCCTGCCATCCAAGGGGGCTCTCTAACTATACTGTGCTCTGGTTCTGGGCTCTCCAAAGGAATTGTCACGTCCTGCACAGAGCCACTACTCAGCTCCCTCTGCCTATAACTGGCTCCATAGTGAGATCCTCCTGTATGCAGTCAACCAGGTCCAAGCCAAAGAATCGCATCTGGGGCTCAAGTGACTTCTCCAAGCTCAGTATGCAATGCTGGGTTCTCAACAAGTTTCACCACGTTGGGAATCCCTGGAATTGTGTGGATGATTTAAAGAGTCAATGAGGGTGTAATTAGCCTCACAGACATAGGTTCACTTCCACAAATGCATATTGTAGCACTGTGCATAGCTGGTGATCATATAAAGATGACTCCAGATGCCTCTATGCATCATACCAGTCAGCAGAAACAGTGTAATTTTGAACAATGTGGTACTGGTAACACGTAGGGACATTGTAATGTCGCCATTATTGTCTTCATAATAAGTAGGTCAAGGTAGTCCCACAGCAGAAACTGCCATAGAAAAATGAAGCGTTAGAGACTACACCATACTAGGTCCAGCTTTTCATATAAGGTGGGTAACCAGTTCCCTCCTCTCTGCTTTCCCTAACTCACAAGCTGAGTCAGGTACCCATTTACAGCTAGGTAGACTGGAGCGTGACAATACCAGGTTTCAATCCTGGAGCCTGCTAACTGCTCCTGAGAGGACAGCACTCTAACAGCATAGCCAATCAGATGCTCAACCACAAATAACAATTAAATAATATTAAATGCAATGACATTTTGATCGTCAAAATTCAGTTTTCTCATTCTCATATTCATGCCTGCTGACACTAGACTGATTCTTTGATATTGCAATCAAGTAGAAGGGTACTCAAAAGACTTGAGGAAACTGCTAAAAAGAGCAAAGATCTGGCTGTGGAACAACCACAACATACAAAAAGGTAATTATGTACAACCGCAACATACAAAGAGGTAATCATGGACAACAACAACATACAAAGAGGTAAGTATGTATAACAACAACACACAAAGAGGTAAGTATGTATAACAACAACACACAAAGAGGTAAGTTTGTACAACCACAATAAACAAAGAGGTAAGCATGTACAACAACATATAAAGAGGTAAATATGCACAACAACAACATGCAAAGAGGTAAGTATGCACAACAACAACATGCAAAGAGGTAAGTATGCACAACAACAACATGCAAAGAGGTAAGTATGCACAACAACAACATGCAAAGAGGTAAGTATGCACAACAACAACATATAAAGAGGTAAGTATGTACAACCATAACATACAAAGAGGTAAGTACATACAACCACAACATACAAAGAGATATGTATGCACAACAACAACATGTAAAGAGGTAAGTATGAACAACAACAACATACAAAGAGGTAAGTACATACAACCACAACATACAAAGAGGTAAGTACATACAACCACAACATAAAGGGGTAATTATGTACAACCACAACATACAAAGAGGTAAGCATGCACAACCACAACATACAAAGAGGTTAGTACGTATAATAAAATCTTTACTTTCACATCTGCTTCAAGTCATCAGAATGGATTAAGTGAATAATTATTCACTTATGAGTGAAGAGCTGGTGTAGTTATTACAAACAAGGTGGAATAGGTTCAAATTCCAGTGCTGGCCAAAAAAAAAAAAAACAGGAGGATGGCAAGGTGAATGACCCAGGTGCATCCTGCCTGCTCCATACCCCCACCCTACAGCATCAAGAAGGTAAAAGTGCAAAAATGCTTGTCTGACTGAGGGACCCTATTGATGATCAGATCACAACCTCCTGGTATAATACACTAAATAGTTTCCTAATATTATTGCATAACATGTAACTAAAAAGTACCTTTGTGGCAATACGATAAATGGCTTTGAGGGGTGTCTCATTCAAGTAAGGTGGTTCCCCTTCCAACATTTCAATAATCATGATACCAAGACTCCAAATGTCCACTTTATTGCCATACTGTTTTCTGCAGGAGAATGATCCACAACATTATTTATTTTAAGAAAAGTATAAAGAACTTTCCTAGTCAAACTGTAATTCCTAATTTATAATTGTCTTGTCTTTGATCCACCATCACTGAGTGTTAGCTCTTGGTGATTCTATTTATAATTAGAAACATTACAACACAAATAGTTATCTCATCAGCCAATGATTCTATTTATAATTAAAAACATTACAATACAAATAGTTATCTCATCAGCCAAGTTTCTGCACAAGTGCCCAGTAAGTAATGATACAATAAATTGTTTTAGCTTCACAATAAAGCAAATATAAACATCTAGATTAAAAAAAAATTATAGTATATCAATGAAATGTGTAGAATTGATGACAAGAAGCAGACAAGTGCCACTGGAACAAGAGTTGATAAGAAGACGCTGGCGATAGATAGGACACACATTGAGGAGACCTGCTGGTAACATTACAAGACTGTCCTTGTTCTGGAATCCACAGGAAAAGAGAGGCAGAGGTAGACCAAATAACACATGGAGAAGAGAACTGGATACAGAGGTGAAAATGATGAGGAAAACATGGAAAGAACTTGAGCGGATGGTACAGGACAGGAAAGCTTAGCATGTGTTTGTTGAAGGCCTATGCTCCTCAGGGAGCTAAAGGGTATTGATTGATTGATTGATGTGTAGTTCCCGGGGGGGGGGGGGGGGTATCTGAAGAGATAAAAGTAGAAATAGGACCACTACACCATCAAGCATGTCCTACAAGGCAACTACTATGAGGTTGTGCATGAGGTTTGCAACCTCATCATGTCAAACTAATTGCCACAGAAACCACCACCACAAGAGCAGGTGAATGTTTGGTGCAGGCTTCCTGCTAGGGGACTAGCTACAGTGGTGGCTCTATGCTCTGTAAAGAACGTGAAGGAAAATGATGATGATGTCAATGATGATGATGTCAATGATGTTGATGGCGATCAATAATATTTTAAAACATTTCAGAAAATGAAATAACTTTCTCAGTCTGAAACTTTACCCATGCTCACATACGCAGTCTGTGTGTGTCTCCACACTTAAATTACACTAGCCAACAAATTTTCAAAAGTTATTTGTACCAGAAATTAAATATACCATTTCTTATTGATTTTGACATGCTGATTTCAAATATCATAATGAAATTCACCAATTGGCTCTGGTTTTTAAAAAAATTGATGAATTTACATTACAGTAATACAAATAATGTATGCTTGTTTAATTCTCTGGGGTAAACAGCTAGTCTTTCTACTTTAGCATTATAAAAATTGTGGTTACATACTCAATTAATTGATATTTCAACATAAAATGATAGAAAAAATAAAAACATTATTTAAAGTTCACATATCATGTTTTAAAAAGGTACATTTGAACCCATTTCATCATTATTCAGTCGCTGTTTGAGCTCTCTTTGCTTGCTTCTTGTAGTCAATCGATGAGGTGTCTCTTGTCACAGTCCAACAGTAATCAGCAAGCATTGAAGGGCTCCAATTGCCTTGATACCTTGTCTCCATTAGCAGCAATGTCCTGGTGAAATCATTCACCATGCTCATCACTGACCGCTCCACAGTTTGACGTAAAGAAATCCAGAAAATGAATTTTCAAAGACATGTTGCAGCCAAGACTCTTATACTTCAGAAGGAGATTTTCTACAATTTCATTGTAATTATCAGATCTGTTGTTTCCAAGAAAATTGTCCACCACTGACTTAAATGCTAGCCATGCTGCTTTTTCCTTGCCATGACACGCAAAGAAACTCGGCATCATGAAGAAGTTTTCGAATTTGCGGACCAACAAATACCCCCTCTCTTATTTTAGCTTCACTCAGTCTTGGAAATAAATTTTCTGATGAGGTATTTGAAAGCCTCATCTGTTTTCTCCATTGCCTTGACAAAGTTTTTCATGAGACCCAGCTTAATGTGCAAGGGTGGCAACAAAATCTTGCTGGTGTCGACAAGTGCTGGGTTCTCAACGTTCTTACTGCCAGGCTGCAATGACTGCCTGATTGGCCAATGTCTTCTGATGTAATGGTCACTTCGTGCACTGCTATCCCACTCACAGAGAAAGCAACAGTACTTGGTGTATCCACCCTGTAGTCCAAGCAAAAGAGCGACCACTTTTAAGTCACCGCAAAGTGACCAATGATGATGATCGTAGTTTATACACTTCAAAAGCTGCTTAATGTTTTCATAAGTTTCTTTCATATGAACTGCGTGACCAACTGGAATTGACGGTAACACATTACCATTATTCAACAAAACAGCTTTAAGACTCGTCTTGGATGAATCAATGAAAAGCCTCCACTCTTCCGGTATGTAATTGATCTTGAGGGCTGCCATTAAACCAGAAATGTTGTGGCACGCAGAAAGGTCACCCTCTTTGAAAAAGAATGTAATAAGCGGCTTCTGGCGGTTCTTATACACAGAAATTGTAACATCTTCTGCCAAGTGATTCCACTGTTGCAATCTGGAACCCAAAATCTGGGTCGCTTGAGGTTGATGGTTCAGGACCACCAATGTCCTCTTCTTCATTAGTGGAAGCAGCTGAAAATGATTCTGACACTTTGGGAACTGGTAGGTCATCGCCATGTGGTACCGGACGCATTGCAGAGGGGATGTTTGGATATTCCAGAGTCCATTTTTTCTTCTTTCATATGCCTTTCCCAATTGGAGGGACCATGCAAAAGTAACAGTTGTTGAGATGATCAGTGGGCTCTCTCCAAATCATTGGGACTGCAAAAGGCATAGCTTGCATTTTGCCAGTCAACCACAGTTTAAGATGTGCTGCACATGTATTGCAGCATATGTGTGGCACCCAGGTCTTATCTTGATCTCCTATTCTGCAGCCAAAATACAAACTGTACGCCTTCTTAATCCCTTTAGTTATATTTCGTTTTTGTGATACAAATGTCACCTCACCACATATTTAACAGAAATTATTAGCACTGTTCACACATGTCCTAGGCATTCCTAACTATGATACTTTTGATAAGGACAAATGCACTAACTAATGGCAAAATTTTATCAGAGATAAGATATTTATACACAAAGGTGATGTAATCATAGGTAGGATTGCATCATCAACTTCGTTACATTTTTACTGGTCATTAGAAAAAGTTATGCAATCGCCCACAACAGTTGCTTCATATATATATAAATTGACCGTAATTAAATAAACTAGTAGCATATATCTTGAAAACTAGAGCCAATCAACATTTTTTAATGTCATTTTCGTTTTCAGCACACCAAAATTAGTTAAGATCAGCTATTTTCATTTCTGGTACATTTTGGTTGTTGACTAGTGTTATTCAGTCAAGAATCACAGACAGTGACATAAACTTACTACATGAAAACCTTATGCTGATATCATCACCCTTACACTTCCCAAGGATCATAAGCCTTCAAACTTATGTCCTATGTCTTTTCTCTTTATCATCTGTAATTTCCATTTCCTTCAACCTTTCCTTTTGTTACAATATATTCCAGCTTTCTTCTTCTCATAACAAGCCCATAGAAAATGGACTGCTTCCTTCAAACATGAGTAATAAACTTCCTTTGTGCACCGGCTTCTTTCTGGACATCCTCATTGCTCTTTTTAGATGTTCGTGTTATTCTTAACACTCTTCTCTAAAACCACATCTCTGTGGCCTCTAGAGCTTTTCCTGTTTGTTTAGTAATTGTCCATGCCTCACTTCCATAAGTTAGGATCAGTGTTAGCGCACTTAGAATTCACAAAGAACTTGAGCTTTTGTTTCTGACAGAAAAGGCCCAAATGAAAGAAAATAGTATGAAGTCTTTGACGATGGCTGTTTTAAACCTGACTGATTTATAAGCATATAAACATAAGGTTTTTTCACTAAATAAAAAAAATCATTTCTTGTGTTTAATATCTTAACTGATTCCGTACGCAAGATCTAATAATAGACGCAAAGGCCGAACGCTGTAGACGTAAGATCTTTTAAAAGACGCTGATTTATTTCATTGTTTCTTTCTATTCTGATATTTTATACTGCCCGGAATTTATCTCGAACGGAAGTAAACACAAAACTGGGCAAATTTCAACAAGCTTCAACGTCTTTTATTTGCGTTTGAACGGATTTTTTCACATTTATCTTCATCTTTAATTGTGTATTGTCGTATCGCCATAATGGCCGAAAAACACACAGGATATGTTACTAATATGTGAACAGTGAACAAACTGTGTGATCAACCATAACTTTCTTACTTTTTCTGTGTTTCTAAATGGATTACCTGCACAAAGAGAGCAGTGAAACTGTATTGTGATAACAATTTATGTTACAAGCCTTACGTAAGTCGAAAATTTTTGTTCAAAATTTCAAGTTATCTTTTTTCCGTGTACATGTTATCTGTTATAACATAAACATAACATAAAATTAGCTAGAAAGACATATGGATTTATATTGTTCATCCAATGTACTTTAATTTGATATATAATATGTTATACTTAACTCATGATTAGACACACATTGTCAGTAAACGTAAATTATGTATGTGTAAATTTTTGGGGCTTAAAAATAATTCCGTCCAGAGCTGAAAATAATTACGTACGGAATCAGTTAAGTTTGAGATAAACCTAATCAAAGCATTTTTACAGGCTTTTCTTTAACTTGCAACGGAGGTCACTCTCTTGTCACCTTCAAATCTTGCAATCGATTTTTCAATCACTTCCAGATGAGCAATAGCTCTTAAACTTGGCATATTTGTGTATTCCCCATGACAATACAACAATCAGTCATAAAAATAATAAAATTAAAATTAATAATTTTGTGTGTGTGTATTGTATCATCAATGAAATGGGCGATAACTGCAAATAATCTAGGTGTATTATTTCCAACAAGATTGTCTCTCTTGAGAGAAATATTGAAACTTCGATGCGAGTATGGGCAATGACTACAACCCACAAAAACCAGATCCAAACCTCAGAAATGAGGTATCTGAGGAAGGTGGTTGAAGTAACAAGAAGAGACATGGTCCACAACCAGACGATGCGTCAAGGCCTAAAATCCCACCCCCTGCAGACCCAAGTAGAACAGTCCCAACTAAGATGGTTTGGCCATGTCTGCAGAATGGGAGAAGATCAGCTACCACGACAAGCATGGGAAACAAAGAGCCAGGGATCCAGACCCCCAGGACGACCCAGAGTCCGCTGGGAAGATAAGATTGGACAATCTTTGAAGGACCGAGGACTAGAATGGAACCAGGCCAGGAGGAAGACAGCCGATAGGATAGTCTGGCGCTCTCTCTTCCAGACCTCTACACCTCACGGTAGAAGGAGAACGACTAAGTATGTAAGTAAGTAATTGTTACACACAGATCTTCATTTTTTCTAAAGTCATTATATGATCATTTTTTTTTTATCAAGACATTGTATGATCATTTTTGATAAAGACATTGTATTGTTAGATACTGGAAGTACACTTAAGTTTCTTGTCGGTCAAAGCTACATAACTCAGGATATGGAGAGTATCATTCAATATGATGTTACCTCCTCTTGTGTCGAGACACGGTCGGTCCACATTTTTATTTAACGAAGTGTGACCATTCTCCTTATTTGGTAGTATCGGTCAACTGTTGTTGGAATGTCTGAAACCTGTGTTTAGGTCTCTGTTCATGTCCATGTAAGGCTTGATCTAGTATACATCTGTATCTCGAATGTTTGATCGCTATTTCTAGTGTATAGGTTCTGCGCATGTCCGGACGCGAGGGCGTCTGGGAAGTTTCTTTGTCTGTGAGAGGATGTAAAGCTGTGAAGCAGAAAGGACGCGTTTTGGCGTCTCTGTGATTTTGTTAGGGATTAGGAGCCTTATTGTGAGATAGTTAGCTTACAAGGTCCTTCCCTTGAGTATTCTAAAACGCCTGGAGGCGTATGTTTTCTGTGGTGTGGATTTTCGAACGAAGGTAATGCCTCATTTACATCCAATCTGTAACTTTACTTATGTTTGACAATGGTCGATCTCTGCTCACGTATTTTCACAGAAAAGGAAGGTTCTTCTAATAGATATCACACCCCAGGTATTTTCATACCTGTGATTTATATGTATACGGGATATCCTAAGCCCGAGGAACAGTTCTACGTCCTATGAATATCGCTAGGTCAGCGATCACATCTTTTGTCGAAGGTTAGACTTAGGAACGTTAAAAAGGTCAGGTTGACCTGTACTCCATGTATGCTATTCACGTGCGGACAATGGACTTATTGTATACATCTGATCTGCTAGCATCAGGAGGGGAGTATTCATTATTATGTATGAACATTGATGATCTGCAGCTGACACTGTTGCAGAATTAATATTTATGAACTTTATGATACCGAGTACACTGAAGTATTGTTTACTCTATGACTGATGAGGATTGGATCCTACATGAATATCAGTTGGCACCAATATTATTTCTGAATGCTACAATAGTTGAACTGTGATGTCTTATGACGTATGTAACCCGTCTGTCATTTGTGGCTACAAAAATTGATTTCAACGTGCCATATCATTTCATGGTGGCCAGAAGTTGGTTTAATCTGGTTCCAGCTCTCAGGGACGCAACAAACCCAGACATCATCATCATACTACAAGATTACAGTTCTACTCATCACCTTTGATGAAATTTTTTGATAGTACCCGGCGTTACTGACAGTTGGTAATATTTTGAAACTACCCGGCGCTGCTCGGCGGAATAGAAGGACAAGTACCGAGCGAATCGATTTCCTGATCTGTATGGAAGAAGGACAAGTGCCGTAACAACTGTTCCAGTATCAGAAGTACTGTTGAAGATTCAGAAGGTCAAGTGCCAAAACGACGTTTCCATATTAGAAGCTCATTTCCTTCGTCATGGCTGTTTATGGGAGCAGATGGTGATCAACGTTGGATCATTATCCTCAGAATGCTGATTACATCCTGTTCTACACCGTGCTGACGCTGGATTTATAGAAGTTAAGTGGCCTGTTTTGTTTGTGAACTGTGCCCATATGTTCTAGCTGAGCCTTCTGAATTCTTTCACACACTTTTTGCTATTTGTTTACATGTTTACATGTTATATGTTATTTGTATTTGTATATTTATATGTTTATATTTCAGCGGGTTTCGGTTGGGTGGTGTCTTTCAGTAGAAGATACCACGTCAGGGTTTCAGTAGAAACAGTCACAGAGGTTTCTACTGTTAGCGTTTTCTTTAGGGACTGTGCAAATTTCCTGTTGTGAAATTTGCTAGCGACAAACGTTGCTATATTTGTTTAGTTGTGACGAGTTGTGCTTTATTTTCGTTGTTTTTTTGTAATATTTTTTTTTTCTGTTTTTTAGTTCCGATTTCATTTGTTTGTATTTGTAGGTCTCCCCTTTTCTATTATTCAGTTCTATACACCATTTTGTTTATACATTGTGACGTCATTTGTTTGTGTACATTCTTCGCATTTTGTCATCACATTCTTTGTGATATTTTCCTTTTAGTTCTGCTGTTTATTTAGTTGACTTATGCGAATGTTTTCGTATTGACTTTGATCTTTGTTGTTGTTTATATTGACTTTGATCTTTGTTGTTGTTTACATTGACTGATCTTTGTTGTTGTTTACATTGACTTTGATCTTTGTTATTGTTTACATTGACTTTGATCTTTGTTATTGTTTACATTGTCTTTGTTATTGTTTACATAGTTCTTGAGTAATTAGCTTTCACTATTGTTACATATTTGCTCATGCACTATTGATTTATAGTGCACTTATCATAACTAACTAGTGGATTTGTTCATGCACTATTACATTGTGCAGTTATGATAAATAACTGATGGTTTTGCACTGATGTGTGTAGTGCCTTCATGATTAAGAAGTGACTTGTGATATTATTATACATTTGATAATTCAAGTTTGGTGTAAAAGACTTGTTTCCCACAGAGATTGGGTTAAACTTTGTGATTATACAAGTACTTATTTAAGTCTTGTCACTATTAAGAGTGAAATACATTAATTAAATATTTCAGATTTGGTGACTTATAATATTAGACATCATGTCTACACTTGATTACTTTATTGAACAAGGGAAATCCCTTGGCAAGACAGGTGATAAGTTGGAAGAATTTGCAACTACTCAATATGATAAAGCATTAAAGATGGAAGCTGAACAAAAGAAATTGCAGATACAGGTGGAGGAAAAGAGATTCCAAATGGAGATGGAAAAACAAAAAAGGGAAGCAGAAGCAAAAGCTGAAGAAAAAAGACTACAGATTGAGGCTGAAAATAAAAGACTTGAAAAAGAAGCTGAGAATAAAAGACTAGAAATAGAGACTGAAAATAAGAGACTTCAGGCTGAGGGTGAAGAGAAAAGGTTACAAAGAGAGGCTGAAGAGAAAAAGTTACAAAAGAGGCTGATGAGAGAAAAGCAAAAATGGAGCATGAAGAAAAACTCTTAGCTTTAGAGTTAGAAAAGTTAAAGTTGATGAACTTGGGTAATGCTAATGATCCAAATAAGGTATCATCTTCTAATAAGTCTAATGCTGTTGATTTCAAGCTTAATCTACCAGCATTCAATGCTTCCATTGACGATATAACGTTTTATCTAGAGAGATTTGAACGTTCATGTAGAATACATAACTTGGATAAATCACTTTACGTGTTTCATTTGTCCAAAATACTTAAAGGTGATGCTTTGACTATGTTAGGCATGGTAGATGAACCTGACAGGGACAATTATGAGATTGTCAGGGCTGTCTTGTTAAAGAAATACCAACTAAACGAAGACGGCTATCGTCTTCAATTTAAAAATATGTTGCCTGAAACTGGAGTAGAACTCTCTGAATTCATATCAAAGATACGTATTACTTTTACACGTTGGGTTGAGTTGTCTAAGACAGAACATACGTATGAAGCACTTATGGACTTACTGCTAAGAGACAAAATAATGTCTTCTGTCAATGAATCTTTTCTTGCTTTTCTTCATGAGCGTAAGCCTAAAAACGTAAAAGAAATGGAAGAATACTGTTGCCAGTATGTTACTGCGCATCCTCATGTAACCATTAGCAACTCTAAAGTAAAAGAAGGTCTGCCAGTTGCTTCGGCAGCACCTTATGGCCCAAATTTCATGCGTAAATTTCAGGGTAGCCAACAAAATTTTAATAAGAAGGGTAACCGTAATTATGCTCAGAATCATAGTGATCAATTTCAGGGTGATTCTTCTTCGCAGAACTGGAGACAACCTGATACTCCACGGTATACTACTCCCTATAATTTTAGACATTTTCACAAAGGTAATCAGTATAGAGGCAAATCTTTTTCTCGGAGACCTCAAAACCAATATAATAGAGGTTCTCAACAGTATAGAAATGGTAATGACAGTTATAGAAACTGGAATTCAAACCAGGATAACAACTACAGTAGAGAGTTTAATGATAATTGCAGAGGCAATAATGGTCGCGGTAGATCGCAACATAAAAGAAAAAGATATCAACAGACAAACTCTGTACAACAAGAATCTCAGGGAGCAGATAAACAGGTTAATGATAATAAAGACCATAATGCTATCGGATGTTCATCTTTTGATTTTGGTAGAGCAAATAAATGTATCCAATGCAGTACTTTATTTGACCCGACTACCGTAACAACTTTAAGCTGTGGTCATCCTCTTCCCGCTCTTCCTGCTAATGTTGCACATGACGGGAGGGGTTCTCTTATACTACATAAGGGTCTTGTGAATAGTAATCCAGTCTCAGTTTTGTTTGATTCTGGATGTACTACTGTTGGTGTTAGGCAATCTCTTGTAAATCCATCCTGTGCTACAGGAAAGGTCATCAAATGTGTCACATTTGGTGGCACTTTGGAAAAGTATCCTACAGCCATAATACATATTGCTACTCCTTTCTTTACGGGAGATGTCCACGCGTGTCTTCTTCCAAACCCTATTGCGGACCTTATTATTGGTCGTATTCACGGAGTTAGGGAATGTACCCCACAGCAAATTGCTGTTTGGGAAGAGCAAAACATCGAAGCTACCAATGCGGTGGTCACAAGAGCACATGCTCTGGATCCACCTCAAACTTCATTAACTAATGATGATGAAGTAGATAGCCAAAATAGTCACTTGATTATTTCACGTGACTCATTTATAAAATTGCAAGAAGAAGATCCTTCTTTACAAAAATTCTTCATTCTAGCAAAAAAAGGTGATCCAAATCAGAATACTAATAGAAAGTCTTGGATTTCTATGAAGAACGGCGTACTTGTGCGTATGGTACAAGACTCGTCTACGTCCACTCATTCACAAATTCTCGTGCCTAAGAGTATGAGATTGCAAATATTGCAACATGCTCATGACTCGCAATGTGCTGGACATATGGGTTTTTCCCGTACAAAGTCGAGGGTTCTTGCGGCTTTCTTTTGGCCATTTGTGAGCAAGGACATACGAATTTACTGTCGTTCTTGCAAAGTATGTCAGGAGGTCAAATCTAAAGGACCACGACATGCTGCGCCTATCCAGGCTGCTGACATTCCTATTCGCCCTTTTCAAAAAATGGCAATAGATATTATCGGTCCTTTTAGGATTAAGTCGGCCAGAGGACATCAATTTATCCTTACATGTGTCGATATGTGCACACGTTGGCCAGAGGCTATACCTCTCAAGAGCATCTCAACTGCTGATATCGCAGACGCTCTTTGGCTGATATTTTCTCGTTTGGGTTTCCCCGGAGAAATATTATCAGACCATGGCACTCAACTTATATCAGACACTATGTCACAGGTAATGTCTATGCTACATATTAAAAGGTCTCTCAGCAGTATCTATCACCCAATGTCTAATGGGTTAGTTGAGCGTTTGAATAGGACTCTAAAAACTTTACTTGGGAAAATAACTGAGGATCATCCTCAGGATTGGGACAGGGTTTTACCCGCGGCTCTCTTTGCGTATAGAGAGGTTCCCAATGAACACACAGGATTTTCTCCTTTTGAACTTGTCTTTGGCGCGCAACCGCGCGGCCCTATGTCTTTACTACACGATCTTATCACTGCCGATAATATTAGCGATGAGACTCAATCTTCTTACGAGTATGTCATTGCTCTTAGGAAAAAGATCATCGAGGCATGCAAACTAGCAACTTCTTCATCCGAATTTGCTAAAGAAAAGGCAAGGCAGTTTGCAAATAAAAATAGATGTCTACGACAACTTTGTCCAGGTGACAAAGCTCTCGTTCTTCTTCCTTCAAGGGAGAACAGACTTCTTATTGCATGGAAAGGTCCAAATGCAATAGTCTCCAAGATTTCCGATGTCGACTATATAGTCGATATTGATGGAAAGCATAAGACTTTCCACATAAATATGCTCACGGAATTTCATGAAAGACCAGACTATTTTCCAGGCAACGGACAATTCTCAAGTACCTCATGGTCATTACTCATCCCTGTCAGTTATACAGGATGAGGAAACTACTTTTTCTGATGTCAATCTTCCACTTCCTATGGTCCCACTTCATTCGACTGAATCTTGGAAAAATGTTACCGTTTCTCCTAATCTTTCCGCTGAGGAACATCGACAAGTTTCTTCGATGGTGCAAACGTTTCAGGACGTCCTTACAGACATCCCGAGACACACACATGTCATCGAACATGACATAGTGCTTACTGACCATAATCCTATCAGAGTCAGACCTTATCCGATACCTATCCATTTTCAGTCACAAGTCGAAAAAGAATTGGATGAAATGATTCGATTGGAAATCATTGAACCATCCACTTCAGCATACTCCTCGTCTATGGTTATTGTTCAAAAGAAGGATAATAACATTCGCATTTGCGTAGATTATCGCAAATTGAACCAAGTTACAAAGTTCGATGCTGAACCTATGCCTTCATTGGAAGAGCTACTAAATAAACTTTCTAATTCTAGGTTCTTTACCAAACTAGACTTGTCTAAAGGTTATTGGCAAGTTCCTTTAACTGAACGTGCCAAACCTTTTACAGCTTTTTCTTCACCTAGGGGTTTATTCCAATGGAATTTCATGCCTTTCGGTCTTATGAACGCCCCTGCTACATTCGTACGCATGATGCGGCGAATTCTCGCATATCGTACAGATGTCATAGCATACTTAGATGATATCTGTCTGTTCAGTGATTCCTGGGAAGATCACTATTTGGGTTTATACGAATCGCTGTCTACTCTTCGCGAGTATAACTTGACTGCAAAACCCTCTAAAGCCTATATAGGATTTAGTGAGATTTCTTTCCTGGGTCATCGTGTTGGTCATGGTCTTTTAAAGACAGAGGACCACAATGTTTCAAAAATACTTAACATTTCTGTCCCTAAGACGAAGAAACAAGTGCGGAGTCTCTTAGGTTTGATCCAATTTTACGGACGATTCATTCCGAATCTGTCCTCCATTATGGCACCGCTTTCTACTTTACTGAAGAAAGGATCGCCTAATCTGATCCGCTGGTCTCAAGAGTGTCAATCCTCATTGGACCAGGTGAAAACTCTGTTTTCATCTCCACCTATCCTTAGGTTACCTACTATTGAAAAGACTATTGTTCTTCGAAGTGACGCCTCGTCAACTGGGATTGGGGCAGCACTTATGCAGGAGTATTCTGATACTCTGCATCCGGTGATGTATATCTCTAGGAAATTAAATGCTGCAGAAAAGAATTACTCGGTTTTAGACCGTGAATTATTGGCTGAACCATGGTCCATCATCTATTAACGATGAAGCTTCAACCGACTGCCCCAAATTCCTATAAATGAAGCACTAGATGATATCCGACTTTGGAGGAGACTCAAAAAGCATTCGTCAACTTTCTAGTGGAAAGGCCCCTGGCTCTTCTCGAATTCCTGTTGAGGTCTATAAAGATGGCGGTACAGGTTTGATAGAGAAACTTCACATGATCTTCCAGGAAATGTGGCAGAGTGTCCATCCCACACAATCTCAAGGATGCGTCAATTATACATCTTTATAAACGTAAAGGTAATCGCCAAGACTGTAACAATCATCGAGGCATCTCACTACTATCAATCGCTTTTTGGGAAGATATTTGCCAGAATCCTTTCTTAATCGCCTTACGGCTCATCTTGACAAAGGTCTTCTACCTGAAAGTCAGTGTGGATTCCGGAAAGAACGTGGAACCACCGATATGGTGTTCGCTGCAAGACAGCTTCAAGAAAAATGCCAAGAACAGCACTGTGACCTGTACACAGCTTTCATCGACTTGACAAAGGCGTTCGACATGGTCAGTAGAGAGGGTCTATGGAAGATCATGGCAAAATATGGCTGCCCAAAGAAATTTATCAGCACAATAGTGCAGCAGCTGCATGATGGAATGCAGGCTAGAGTTCAGGAAAACGGTGAGCTATCAGAGCCTTTCCCAGTCTCAAATGGAGTTAAATAAGGGTGTGTACTTGCACCGACGCTTTTCAGTATCATGTTTTCTGCTATGTTACTGATGCTTTCAGAGACGGGGACACAGGAATCGACATCAGATATCGTATTGATGGAAAATTGTTTAACCTTAGGAGGCTTCAAGCAAAAACCAAGGTCAAATCACACACCATCAGGGATCTTCTGTTTGCTGACGATTGTGCCCTCAGTGCTGGCTCAGAGGCTGATCTGCAGCATAGCGTTGATAGATTCTCCGAAGCCTGCTCCAACTTTGGGCTTACCATCAACACGGGGAAAACAGAAATCATGTACCAACCAGCTCCTGGCACAATTTATACTGAGCCAGTCATCAAGGTAAATGGTGAGAAACTGAATGTTGTGAACAGGTTCACATACCTTGGTAGTACACTATCCCAGAACATCATCATTGATGATGAGGTGAACACCAGGATCTCCAAAGCCAGCAGCACATTTGGCAGACTTGGGTTTTCGTTTGGCATCGAAGTGGCATTAGTCTACAGACAAAGCTGAAGGTATACAGAGCTGCGGTGCTTCCAGTGCTGCTTTATGCATGTGAAACATGGACTGTATACAGGCATTTTTTTCCACGTAAAAAATTCAACCACTTCCATACAGTCTGTCTTTGAAAAGATAATGAACATCAAATGGCAAGACAAGATCCCAGATACCGCCGTTCTCGACAGAGCTGGTATCCCTAGCATCGATACTATTCTGATGCAGTCACAGATTCGCTGGGCAGGTCATGTAGTCCGCATGCCAGACCATCGACTGCCAAGGATACTCTTTTATGGTGAGATGCAGAAGGGTAGACGCTCCCATGGTGGCCAGAAAAAGCGCTTCATAGACACGCTTAAGGCTTCATTAAAAACCTTTGACATAAACCCAGACACATGGGAAGCTGCTGCGCAAGACCGAACTGCCTGGCGCACATCTTTTCTTAAAGGTGCAGCGGCATGCGAATCATTCAAGAAGAGCAGCGCGGAACAGCGGAGACAAGCTAGAAAAGATCGTGAAACAAAACCTTCACATGAAGCAAACATTCCCTGCCCAAGGACTGTTCCGAGATCCTTCCAGGCCCGCATCGGGCTCATCAGTCACCTTCGTACTCATAGACTATCCTAACATCCTAACAATTGGATGAACAGAGTGGTCTTCATCACTTGTGATGGACGAACAACATTGGCTATGGTATGGTCTATTCTGAAGTTACAAAGATTTCTTCTAGGCGCACATTTCATTGTGGAAACCGACCAGAAGGCTCTTACTGCTATTCAGAGCAAAAACTTGAAGAGCTCGAGGTCTACTCGATATGCCATAGCTCTTCAACCATTTCATTTCACGGTGCGAGCTATCCGTGGTTCGGATAATGTGATGGCGGACATTCTGTCCAGGTGCCCACACGATTCCACATAATTCTTCTGTCATATATATTTCCTGATATACAATTCAATACTATAATGACATATTAGCACATATTTTCTCACTTTTTGGGAATTTATAACATTGTACCATGTAATTTCTTTTTTTTTTCTGTTACCGATTTGAGCCATAACAGAAGAAGGCTTTTTTAGCGATATACGGGCAAAAAAAATCACATGGCCACATTTAGTTATTATATTTTAATGATTGTATTAAGAGATTTAACATTTGTCTTAAAGATTTGTGTTATTGATATTTTCGCAGCACATCATTGAAGTCTGCGAGATTTTGTACATTGTGGAACTTCGAAGTTATCTAGTCCTGTCCTGGATTGGGAGCGGATGATGTCCACATCGTATTTATTTATGTCTACGAATATCACATTATTATTAATGTTAAAAATTCTATAATGTGCTCATTGTTTAAATATGTTTATATTATATTGCGGTATATTGGTATATACACCGTCTGGTTGCGTGAAATTCAAATAATACTATGATAATATATTTAATTTCATAGATTTGTATGAGTATAATTTGACTTTCATTATGATATCGCGTGCCATCGCTGTGGCTGTAAAACTTGGTGGCACCTTCCTGGAATATATACGCGTATACTTAGGTAAATTTTTGATTCTCTAAGGATCTTCTAGCCTCATTTTTAGGCAATATATCCGCGCATCATACGTGCGTTAGGAGTAGGGTTTTTCCCGGCTCCAGGATTTAAAAAAAAAAAGTTTCGTTTTGTTTCCCTTGGTGGGTGCGGTAATGTTACGCACAGATCTTCATTTTTTCTAAAGTCATTATATGATCATTTTTTTTAATCAAGACATTGTATGATCATTTTGATAAAGATACTGTATTATTAGATTGACTGTAAGTACACTTTAATTTTTTCGGTCAAAGCTACATAACTCAGGATACGGAGAGTATCATTCAATATGATGTTATCTCCTCTTGTGTCGAGACACGGTCGGTCCACATTTTTATTAACGAAGTGTGACTATTCTCCTTATTTGGTAGTATCGGTCAACTGTTGTTGGAATGTCTGAAACCTGTGTTGAGGTCTCTGTTCATGTCCATATAAGGCTTGATCTAGTATACATCTGTATCTCGAATGTTCTTAGATCGTCTTGTTTGATCGCTATTTCTAGTGTATAGGTTCTGCGCATGTCCGGACGCGAGGGCGTCTGGGAAGTTTCTTTGTCTGTGAGAGGATGTAAAGCTGTGAAGCAGAAAGGACGCGTTTTGGCGTCTCTGTGATTTTGTTAGGGATTAGGAGCCTTATTGTGAGATAGTTAGCTTACAAGGTCCTTCCCTTGAGTATTCTAAAACGCCTGGAGGCGTATGTTTTTCTGTGGTGTGGATTTTCGAACGAAGGTAATGCCTCATTTACATCCAATCTGTAACTTTACTTATGTTTGACAATGGTCGATCTCTGCTCACGTATTTTCACAGAAAAGGAAGGTTCTTCTAATAGATATCACACCCCAGGTATTTTCATACCTGTGATTTATATGTATACGGGATATCCTAAGCCCGAGGAACAGTTCTACGTCCTATGAATATCGCTAGGTCAGCGATCACATCTTTTGTCGGAGGTTAGACTTAGGAATGTTAAAAAAAGGTCAGGTTGACCTGTACTCCAAGTATGCTATTCACGTGCGGACAATGGACTTATTGTATACGTCTGATCTGCTAGCATCTGAAGGGGAGTATTCATTATTATGTATGAATTGATGACCTGCAGCTGACACTGTTGCAGAATTAATATTTATGAACTTTATGATACCGAGTACACTGAAGTATTGTTTACTCTATGACTGATGAGGATTGGATCCTACATGAATATCAGTTGGCACCAATATTATTTCTGAATGCTACAGTCGTTGAACTGTGATGTCGTATAAACGTATGTAACCCGTACTGGCATTTGTGGCTACAAAAATTGCAACGTGACAGCCATATCATTTCATGGTGGCCAGATAGTTGGTTTAATCTGGTTCCAGCTCTCAAGGGACGCAACAAACCCAGACATCATCATCATACTACAAGAACAGCTTACAGTTTCTACCATCTGACCTTTGATGAAAGATAGGCCGACCCGGCGTTGGCTGAGGAGTTGGTAATATTTTGCAAAGAATACCCGGCGTTGCTCGGCACTTATCGAAGGAAGGACAAGTACCGAGCGAATGGATTTCCTGATCTGTTGAGAAGAAGGACAAGTGCCGTAACAACTGTTCCGGTCTCAGAGGTACTGTTGAAGATTCAGAAGGTCAAGTGCAGAAGGTCAAGTGCCGAAACGACGTTTCCGATATTAGAAGCTCATTTCCTTCGTCATGGCTGTTTATGGGAGCAGATGTTGATCAACGTTGGATCATTATCCTCAGAATGCTGATTACATCCTGTTCTACACCGTGCTGACGCTGGATTTATAGAAGTTAAGTGGCCTGTTTTGTTTGTGAACTGTGCCCTTATGTTCTAGCTGAGCCTTCTGAATTCTTTCACACACTTTTTGCTATTTGTTTACATGTTTATATGTTATATGTTATTTGTATATTTATATGTTTATATTTCAGCGGGTTTCGGTTGGGTGGTGTCTTTCAGTAGAAGATACCACGTCACAGAGGTTTCTACTGTTAGCGTTTTCTTTAGGGACTGTGCAAATTTCCTATTGTGAAATTTGCTAGCGACAAACGTTGCTATATTTGTTTAGTTGTGACGAGTTGTGCTTTATTTTCGTTGTTTTTTGTAATATTTTTTTCTTCTGTTTTTTAGTTCCGATTTCATTTGTTTGTATTTGTAGGTCTCCCCTTTTCTATTATTCAGTTCTATACACCATTTTTGTTTATACATTGTGACGTCATTTGTTTGTGTACATTCTTCGCATTTTGTCATCACATTCTTTGTGATATTTTCCTTTTAGTTCTGCTGTTTATTTAGTTGACTTATGCGAATGTTTTCGTATTGACTTTGATCTTTGTTGTTGTTTACATTGACTGATCTTTGTTGATTGTTTACATTGACTGATCTTTGTTATTGTTTACGTTGACTTTGATCTTTGTTATTGTTTACATTGACTTTGATCTTTGTTATTGTTTACATTGTCTTTGTTATTGTTTACATAGTTCTTGGGTAATTAACTTTCACTATTGCTACATATTTGCTCATGCACTATTGCTTATAGTGCATTTATCATAACTAACTAGTGGATTTGTTCATGCACTATTACATTGTGCAGTTATGATAAATAACTGATGGTTTTGCACTGATGTGTGTAGTGCCTTCATGATTAAGAAGTGACTTGTGATATTATTATACATTTGATAATTCAAGTTTGGTGTAAAAGACTTGTTTCCCACAGAGATTGGGTTAAACATTGGGATTATACAAGTACTTTATTAAGTCTTGTTACTATTAAGATTGAAATAAGATTAATTAAATTATTTCAGATTTGGTGACTCATATTATTAGACATCATGTCTACACTTGATTACTTTATTGAACAGGGAAATCCCTTGGCAAGACAGGTGATAAATTGGAATTTGCGATGTTGCAACTATCAAGGCATTGAAGTCGGAAGCATTAAAGATGGAAGAACTGAACAAAAGAAAATTGCAGATGCAGATGCAGGTGGATGAAAAAAGATTCCAAATGGAAATGGAAAAACAAAAAAGGGAAGCAGAAGCAAAAGCTGAAGAGAAAAGACTACAGATTGAGGCTGAAAACAAAAAACTTGAAAGAGAGGCTGAAGATAAAAGACTTGAAAGAGAAGCTGAAGATAAAAGACTTGAAAGAGAAGCTGAGAATAAAAGACTTGAAAAAGAAGCTGAGAATAAAAGACTAGAAATAGAGACTGAAAATAAGAGACTTCAGGCTGGGGCTGAAGAAAAAAAGTTACAAAGAGAGGCTGATGAGAGAAAAGCAAAAATGGAGCATGAAGAAAAACTCTTAGCTTTGGAGTTAGAAAAGTTAAAGTTGATGAACTTGGGTAATGCTAATGATCCAAATAAGGTATCATCTTCTAATAAGTCTAATGCTGTTGATTTCAAGCTTAATCTACCAGCATTCAATGCTTCCATTGACGATATAACGTTTTATCTAGAGAGATTTGAACGTTCATGTAGAATACATAATTTGGATAAATCACTTTACGTGTTTCATTTGTCCAAAATACTTAAAGGTGATGCTTTGACTATGTTAGGCATGGTAGATGAACCTGACAGGGACAATTATGAGATTGTCAGGGCTGTCTTGTTAAAGAAATACCAACTAAACGAAGACGGCTATCGTCTTCAATTTAAAAATATGTTGCCTGAAACTGGAGTAGAATTCTCTGAATTCATATCAAAGATACGTATTACTTTTACACGTTGGGTTGAGTTGTCTAAGACAGAACATACGTATGAAGCACTTATGGACTTACTGCTAAGAGACAAAAGATAATGTCTTCTGTCAATGAATCTTTTCTTGCTTTTCTTCATGAGCGTAAGCCTAAAAACGTAAAAGAAATGGAAGAATACTGTTGCCAGTATGTTACTGCGCATCCTCATGTAACCATTAGCAACTCTAAAGTAAAAGAAGGTCTGCCAGTTGCTTCGGCAGCACCTTATGGCCCAAATTTCATGCGTAAATTTCAGGGTAGCCAACAAAATTTTAATAAGAAGGGTAACCGTAATTATGCTCAGAATCATAGTGATCAATTTCAGGGTGATTCTTCTTCGCAGAACTGGAGACAACCTGATACTCCACGGTATACTACTCCCTATAATTTTAGACATTTTCACAAAGGTAATCAGTATAGAGGCAAATCTTTTTCTCGGAGACCTCAAAACCAATATAATAGAGGTTCTCAACAGTATAGAAATGGTAATGACAGTTATAGAAACTGGAATTCAAACCAGGATAACAACTACAGTAGAGAGTTTAATGATAATTGCAGAGGCAATAATGGTCGCGGTAGATCGCAACATAAAAGAAAAAGATATCAACAGACAAACTCTGTACAACAAGAATCTCAGGGAGCAGATAAACAGGTTAATGATAATAAAGACCATAATGCTATCGGATGTTCATCTTTTGATTTTGGTAGAGCAAATAAATGTATCCAATGCAGTACTTTATTTGACCCGACTACCGTAACAACTTTAAGCTGTGGTCATCCTCTTCCCGCTCTTCCTGCTAATGTTGCGCATGACGGGAGGGGTTCTCTTATACTACATAAGGGTCTTGTGAATAGTAATCCAGTCTCAGTTTTGTTTGATTCTGGATGTACTACTGTTGGTGTTAGGCAATCTCTTGTAAATCCATCCTGTGCTACAGGAAAGGTCATCAAATGTGTCACATTTGGTGGCACTTTGGAAAAGTATCCTACAGCCATAATACATATTGCTACTCCTTTCTTTACGGGAGATGTCCACGCGTGTCTTCTTCCAAACCCTATTGCGGACCTTATTATTGGTCGTATTCACGGAGTTAGGGAATGTACCCCACAGCAAATTGCTGTTTGGGAAGAGCAAAACATCGAAGCTACCAATGCGGTGGTCACAAGAGCACATGCTCTGGATCCACCTCAAACTTCATTAACTAATGATGATGAAGTAGATAGCCAAAATAGTCACTTGATTATTTCACGTGACTCATTTATAAAATTGCAAGAAGAAGATCCTTCTTTACAAAAATTCTTCATTCTAGCAAAAAAAGGTGATCCAAATCAGAATACTAATAGAAAGTCTTGGATTTCTATGAAGAACGGCGTACTTGTGCGTATGGTACAAGACTCGTCTACGTCCACTCATTCACAAATTCTCGTGCCTAAGAGTATGAGATTGCAAATATTGCAACATGCTCATGACTCGCAATGTGCTGGACATATGGGTTTTTCCCGTACAAAGTCGAGGGTTCTTGCGGCTTTCTTTTGGCCATTTGTGAGCAAGGACATACGAATTTACTGTCGTTCTTGCAAAGTATGTCAGGAGGTCAAATCTAAAGGACCACGACATGCTGCGCCTATCCAGGCTGCTGACATTCCTATTCGCCCTTTTCAAAAAATGGCAATAGATATTATCGGTCCTTTTAGGATTAAGTCGGCCAGAGGACATCAATTTATCCTTACATGTGTCGATATGTGCACACGTTGGCCAGAGGCTATACCTCTCAAGAGCATCTCAACTGCTGATATCGCAGACGCTCTTTGGCTGATATTTTCTCGCTTGGGTTTCCCCGGAGAAATATTATCAGACCATGGCACTCAACTTATATCAGACACTATGTCACAGGTAATGTCTATGCTACATATTAAAAGGTCTCTCAGCAGTATCTATCACCCAATGTCTAATGGGTTAGTTGAGCGTTTGAATAGGACTCTAAAAACTTTACTTGGGAAAATAACTGAGGATCATCCTCAGGATTGGGACAGGGTTTTACCCGCGGCTCTCTTTGCGTATAGAGAGGTTCCCAATGAACACACAGGATTTTCTCCTTTTGAACTTGTCTTTGGCGCGCAACCGCGCGGCCCTATGTCTTTACTACACGATCTTATCACTGCCGATAATATTAGCGATGAGACTCAATCTTCTTACGAGTATGTCATTGCTCTTAGGCAAAAGATCATCGAGGCATGCAAACTAGCAACTTCTTCATCCGAATTTGCTAAAGAAAAGGCAAGGCAGTTTGCAAATAAAAATAGATGTCTACGACAACTTTGTCCAGGTGACAAAGCTCTCGTTCTTCTTCCTTCAAGGGAGAACAGACTTCTTATTGCATGGAAAGGTCCATATGCAATAGTCTCCAAGATTTCCGATGTCGACTATATAGTCGATATTGATGGAAAGCATAAGACTTTCCACATAAATATGCTCACGGAATTTCATGAAAGACCAGACTATTTGCAGCCTATTTTCCAGGCAACGGACAATTCTCAAGTACCTCATGGTCATTACTCATCCCTGTCAGTTATACAGGATGAGGAAACTACTTTTTTCTGATGTCAATCTTCCACTTCCTATGGTCCCACTTCATTCGACGGAATCTTGGAAAAAACGTTACCGTTTCTCCTAATCTTTCCGCTGAGGAACATCGACAAGTTTCTTCGATGTTGCAAACGTTTCAGGATGTCCTTACAGACATCCCGGGACACACACATGTCATCGAACATGACATAGTGCTTACTGACCATAATCCTATCAGAGTCAGACCTTATCCGATACCTATCCATTTTCAGTCACAAGTCGAAAAAGAATTGGATGAAATGATTCGATTGGAAATCATTGAACCATCCACTTCAGCATACTCTTCGTCTATGGTTATTGTTCGAAAGAAGGATAATAACATTCGCATTTGCGTAGATTATCGCAAATTGAACCAAGTTACGAAGTTCGATGCTGAACCTATGCCTTTATTGGAAGAGCTACTAAATAAACTTTCTAATTCTAGGTTCTTTACCAAACTAGACTTGTCTAAAGGTTATTGGCAAGTTCCTTTAACTGAACGTGCCAAACCTTTTACAGCTTTTTCTACACCTAGGGGTTTATTCCAATGGAATTTCATGCCTTTCGGTCTTATGAACGCCCCTGCTACATTCGTACGCATGATGCGGCGAATTCTCGCATATCGTACAGATGTCATAGCATACTTAGACGATATCTGTCTGTTCAGTGATTCCTGGGAAGATCACTATTTGGGTTTATACGAATTGCTGTCTACTCTTCGCGAGCAGAACTTGACTGCAAAACCCTCTAAAGCCTTTATAGGATTTAGTGAGATTTTTCTTTCCTGGGTCATCGTGTTGGTCATGGTCTTTTAAAGACAGAGGACCACAATGTTTCAAAAATACTTAACATTTCTGTCCCTAAGACGAAGAAACAAGTGCGGAGTCTCTTAGGTTTGATCCAATTTTACGGACGATTCATTCCGAATCTGTCCTCCATTATGGCACCGCTTTCTACTTTACTGAAGAAAGGATCGCCTAATCTGATCCGCTGGTCTCAAGAGTGTCAATCCTCATTGGACCAGGTGAAAACTCTATAGAGAAACTTCACATGATCTTCCAGCAAATGTGGCAGAGTGAAACCATCCCACACAATCTCAAGGATGCATCAATTATACATCTTTATAAACGTAAAGGTAATCGCCAAGACTGTAACAATCATCGAGGCATCTCACTACTATCAATCGCTGGGAAGATATTTGCCAGAATCCTTCTTAATCGCCTTACGGCTCATCTTGACAAAGGTCTTCTACCTGAAAGTCAGTGTGGATTCCGGAAAGAACGTGGAAACACCGAGATGGTGTTCGCTCCAAGACAGCTTCAAGAAAACTGCCAAGAACAGCACTGTGACCTGTACACAGCTTTCATCGACTTGACAAAGGCGTTCGACACGGTCAGTAGAGAGGGTCTATGGAAGATCATGGCAAAATACGGCTGCCCAAAGAAATTTATCACAATAGTGCAGGAGCTGCGCATGGATGGAATGCAGGCTAGAGTTCAGGAAAAACGGTGGAGCTATCGGA